>RJVT01000189.1:38567-139855 GCA_018835575.1 Cotesia chilonis
AGATGCGGAAAGCAATTCAAGTAATTTTGGTATTCCTAAATTAAACAACAGCAATTATCAGGTTGGAAGTATAAAGTTGAGAAACTATTGAAAAGAGAAAGTACCTGGAGAGCAATATCCACACAAAACCAACTAATGACCAAGATGCCATCGAAATCTGGGAAATTAAAGATGAAAAAGCCCAAGGTACTATTTGTTTATTACTAGAAGATGACCAAACGGCTCATACCCAGGACAAAACATCAGCTAAGGAAATATGGGACGCACTTGAGGCTTACCACCAAAAGGCAAGCGGCATTAATAAATTTTCGTTGGTAGTGGAACTGCTGTAACTAAAATTAGGTGAAGGTGAAGATATGGAAAAGCATATCACAAAGATTCAGGATTTGATAAACCGATTAAAAGGGCTTGGGAGTAAAGGGATCACCTAGTTCGGTCTATGGATCATCCTACACAGCATGGCATCGTCATATCATACGTTAATTTCTATACTAGCATCAAAACCAGAAGAAGAATTGACACAAGATAGTGTGAAGGCTACTTTAATCGGTGAGGCTAAAAGAAGAAAGATGACTGAATCAGTGTGTGATAGCTGGTTGCTTTCCAATTAATACAAAAAGTGACGCAGTGTGTAACGCAGTGCTCGATAAAGCGCTTTCCATCAACGACACTGTTGAACACAGCCGTACACTGTTCGACACTCGAAAAAGTGGTGTTTGACAAATGCTTACCAAGAATTACCAACAAAAAAAAGAAGAATTCTTTCTCTACTCATGATTTTTAATTATTTAGATTGGTATTAAAAAAGCGAAAATAATTTATTGTAAAATCAAGTATCATTACTTAACCTCGCAATTTATTTACGGCATATTCTAGTAGTATTATTTGAAATTATTAAATTGAGCTTGTCTCTTACTGCTAATTAAAATTAATAAAAATGTTCAAATGTAAATATTACACTATTGAAGTGAGCCTTTATAATGTCGCGAAACACGGTTGCTTTATAAATAAAAGTGAGATATTCATAGATGATAATAACAATTTCTTCTACGACGGTAATAATAAGTTTATTAAGTATAAAAGCAGTATTGCGAATTGTTTAAAATACCTATATAATTTTTTTTTTTTAGTAGATGACTTTGCAAAAGATCCAAGACCTGGGATTGGTGAAACTACTGATGATTATGAAGATTATGAGATCCTTGATGAAAGTTAGTACAAATAAATTATATACACTGGTCACAAAAATGAAAGCATATGAAAAAATTATAAATTTTAAAATGAAATTTAAAAATTTCTGAGAGAAATGTTTGTAGAAACAAAACCAAATATGCAAGTAGAGCTGTGTTTATCTAGTTTCAGGACTATATACAAAAAAATAAATTTTGTTTTAATTAAAATAAAAAACAGTTTTTCATTAAAAAAATATCGACTGCTGCTAGAAAAAAATTTTTTTGAATTTCCAAAATGAATATAATGTGAAAAAAATTCTCCTTGCGTCAATTTTTCGCAATAATGATGAATCGGAAGCTTTCGTCACTAAAAAACAATAACGTATCGCTTAGATGTTACTACTATTACTTATGTGACTAGTGTATTTTAAGCTAGAAACTTTTACAGCGAAATTAAAAAAAATTACATATTTGTATGAGTTTCAAAAAAATTATTGCCTTACAATTAAGAAATCAAGTTTTTTAAATAATTGTTTGTCTTTTCTCGTACATAATTTTTACTTAGTAAGATATAAAAATTTAGTTTATTGTTAATAGGTAATTTAGAAGAAGAAAACGAAAAGCCTGAAAGTCTTAATTTTACAGGAAGTATAAAAAAATCAAGTAGGTATTAAAATACAATATAGTTTTCAATGAGGTTATTTAATGTATTTGAAATTCTAAGTTTCATATGTATGCATGTGCAGGTGCAATGTGGACTAAAGATGCGACTTTATCACTATTGAGCTTATATGAAGCAAATATCGAAAAATTGGACCATTCTAATAAAAAAACAAAATTATGGAACACAATTTCACTTGGTTTGAAATCGATTGACTTACAGGTAACATATTTAATGAAAAAGTTAAATTTATTCATTGTAAAAAAAAAAATATTCGTCATTTTTAAATTGATTAGTTGTTGCAGTATTCTTCAGATCAAGTTAAATGGAAGATAAACGCTCTTCAGTCTAAGTATAAATCGTGTTTCGACAATAATTCGAGAAGCGGACGTGATTATCAAACCTTTGATTATTATGATGTTATTGATGAGATAATGCAGAAAAAAAATAAAAAATTCACAGCTACTTCTTCCGTTAGATCATCAAATGCATTGAAGTCTAAAAATACTCCGGTAACTAATTTATCTCCTAATAATGACTCTGTTAACCTGGATAAAATAGGAAAATCTGCTCACAAAAAAAAAGTAAATATTAGCGAAGAAAAATTATCTTCCTCACAGAGTAAGAACAGTTCAAAAGATAAGATAAATGCAATACCACGTGGGACTGGCTCGAAAATAGCAAGACAAAAAGTAGCTTTAGAACGAGAATGGCTTAAACATCTTGAAATGAATGAAGTGAAAGCAAAAGCAGATGCTGAAATTCGAGAAAAATATTTAATTCAAAAAAGAGAACAAAATGAACTTAAAAAAAGTTACTTACGGTTACGAACCAAAGAATTGGAACAAAAGAAAGAACTAGAGATGCAAAAATTAAAATTAAAACAACGACGTCATGAAGATATTCTGGATATAATGAAATCACTACGTCCAAATAATGCAAGGGAACAAAAAAAAATACTTATGATTCTGATTAATCGATTTTAGCAATCTTTCCATATCTTTCAACAATATTTAAATGTTTTATGTTAGATTTTAATCGTTAATGCATGCAAAAGTTTAAAAATTATCATCAGTTTCTTAATACGTACAATTTTATTTGTCATAATTTGTTTACTTCCGAAACTATTTTATAATTATTTATAACAGTAATTATTATCATTATTAATATTATTAATTAAGTAAAGCTTTAACATAATCTTATTTAAATAGGAAATAATCAGGGATCTATGATATCAAAGATTTTATGGTAAATTGAGTACCGTAAAAACTACTGACTGATGATATTTTATATTATTAATTATAAGCATCGTAATATTATTAAAATATTTTTTACTTTTGTTTCAACTATAATTTTATTGAAATACGACCTTGTAAAAATTTTTCGGATTTTTCTCTGAAAAACTCTAAAAAACACTTATCTTAAGTTCTAAAAGACTAATAAAGACTTCTTAAGAGTTTTTAAGAGAAAAGTCCAAAAACTTTTCACCAGGGCGTACAAATTATGATAAAAATATAAGTGAATTACAGTGATTGTTTTATTTTTATAGCCAAAAATTACTTCTAATTTTTAATTTGTTTTTTTAAACATTATATTTATTTACAATTGAATAGCCAACTTTCTTCATTTTCATAACATAAATTGATGAATTAAAAAAAAAGGTAATTATAAAATATTTGTACAATTCCACCAAGGTAATTCACGTTCACAAGTACAATTCTCTGAATAATGATTCTCTGCGATGTCGATTGTTCTGATTGTTCATATTTTCTGGAGGGGTTTCTTCAATATTTGATCCACTATAATCTGCCAAACCTTCTTCAGTATCGTCATCAATGTCATCATTTTCATCCACGCAATAATTATGTAAAATACAAGCTGCGAGTACTGTATCTGTAACAAAACTTAAATCTCTGTATTCAGAGAAAAATTTTATTCTACGAAATCTACCTTTTAACAATCCGAATGATTTTTCAACCGCCATTCGAGTTGCTGAAAGTCTGTAATTAAACTGCCTTTGCTGAAGAGTTAAACGGCCATTTTCACGAAATGGTGGCACAAGCCATGGTAAAGATGGATATGCTGAATCACCTATTATAAATGTGTCATTTGGAAATAAGATTTCTTCATTTTCAATTGCTGAATGGTATAGAGATGATCTTCTAAATACACGAGCATCATGTAAGGAACCTGGTTCTCCGCAGTATACGTTTGTGAATCGTGTACGAGAGTCTACAACAGCTTGCAAATTAATAGAGCAATTTTTTTTACGATTAAAAAAGTCATTTCCATTATCCGCAGGTTTTTCTATACGAATATGAGTTAAATCAATTGCGCCCAAGATATTTGGAATTTTTTTTTTAGAATAAAATCCATTACATATTGTTGAAACTTCATCGTTGTTTTCAGGCCATTTTACTACATCATCCAATTTGGTTAATATCCATGCTAGTACACGACGTAAAACTCGATGAACTGATGAAATAGAAATGTCAAAACGATCTGCAAGTGTTCTTAATGGTTCTGTATTTGACAAGAACCATAAAAATACTAAAAAACATATTTTTCCACTGATAGGTGTCTTTCCAAAATTATTTTTTGGTATAAACTCTGAATGTTGTAGTTCATCTGAAATATAATATTAAGAATTAAGTAGAAAATAATTAAAGTGTGGAAAATGAATTAAAAATATAAAAACAACATTGCTGTTGTCTGAAATAAAACTAAGGATTTATTGGAATACTTATACAAAGCGTATATTGTGAAAAAAATGAAAAAGTTATTAAATAATATTAATACCTATTAACCGCAGTGCTAGACTTTTTGGCAATCTTAAATTCTCTTTAAATTCCAAGTCTGACCACTTATCGACTACTCGTATATATTCTTGAACTCGGCATCTCTTATTCCCAGTAGTTATGTATTTTAATAATGGAAAAAATAATAGATCATCATTGCCATTATCATTTATCCAGCTGTCATTTGATGATGTGCTCCAAAAACTTGAATTATTATCACTTATAGAACAATCATTACTACTAGATGAAATGGTTTCCATCAATACCAAAATAACTCTATTTTTTTCCATCTATCAGAAATTTCAATTATATTAGAAATTTTGTTTTATTAATTTAATTATTGCTTCGATAAAACTTGTATTCAGAGTAAACATATTTGGTTTGGCTACTTAATGCTTATATTTAATTTATTGAACATTACTTACTTTAAAATTATAGTTGGTTCAAATAATTATTATTAAACAAAAGTAGTATTATTACAAAACAATTATTTATTTGCCCACAAATTGTCAAAGTTCTTTAACTTATTGGAAGGTTATGTTTATAAATTATTGTGCCAAGACTTTGTTAAGGAACTTGCATTTAGGTATACAACGCCCATAATTTTACGATATTGATGCACTCTAGTGTTATTTTGAAACAACTAGCTATTTCATTTAAACTTTTACACAGTGTTTGGCAGTGTTTCACAATGTAACGCAGAGTCCCTCTGTGTTAACTAAATGGAAAGCAACCTTATGATTACTTGTAATCATACACTTAATTCAGTTATCTTATTAATATCATGTGTGCTGCCACCTACACTACGTACTGAAAACCATTTTCGAAATTTGTAATATATAAAAATTCAATGCTTACTAATAGTTTAAGTGAAAATTTTAAGGATTGTGCAAAAAAAAAAAATAATTACAAGCATTCTTCAAATTTCGAAATTAAGTAATTTTTAAATAGCTTTAATTAGTCTTTATGTAAAGATAATCGTACTTTGTCATAAAGTTTTGTAAAGCTCGAAGACTCTACTTTAAGAATATAAAATGGTTTTTAAAAAAAAATTGCGTTAATTTTGTGTAAATTCAATTTAAAACAAAAAACGATTTTTCCCATGTTAATTAAATGGGAAACTAAAAAAACAATAGCGACCCCTTAGAGTTGAGCTATAGAGCTCGTGTTTGGTGAGAATTTTTTTTATATCAAATAGAAACATTTGAGAGGGTAAGAGTTAAAAAAAAAAAATTAAAATTTTTTTGAATCACCCTAATATATATATATATATATATATATATATATATATATATATATATATATTATTACAGTGTCCCGGATAGCTTAACTGGTAGAGTTAAGCTTTCAGTTACCGAAAATTCCTACTGAGTAAAGGTCCTCCCCTTCCTCCTTATCCTTTATTTCCCTAATTCCCAAATTTATCTTTAATGACAAATTTAGCTATTATATATGGCTAAAAAGTATATTTCTAATGTATTTGATCTCAAACTTATGATAAATTACAAGAAATTACAACAAGCAAGTAGCAAATCACAACACGAGCAAGTAGTAAAACGCGACCAGCAAGTAGGAATAACTAAAAAAAAAGTAATTCGGACAGCCCAGACCGGGACTCGAACCCGGATCGTTTGGTTACGCGCCAAAGGCTCTACCAGTTAAGCTATCCGAGACACTGTCCGTAATTACTATATATATATACTAGCAGACCCGACAGACGTTGTCCTGTACACACGTCGTTAATTCGAAAATTACAAACATTCTTCAATAAGCTGTAACAATCTGGACGGTTTTGATGAAAATTATTATCGTTTTTTAGGCACACTTCAAAACTCTTCAAACATCAATTTCTATTCGTAGTTAATATTTTAATTAGCACACGGCTTGAACGAACACAATAATAACACAAAATTTCAAATATTTTTGTCAATTCGATCACAGCACCAACTGTCGGGACAAACTGAAATTAAAATAGAATAAAATTTAATATTTGATGCTGCGATGGTAGCGCAGTCTACCGGATTCAATGTAAAACATTTCAAAATTAACAACTATTTATAAATGAAAAATTAGTTAAATAAACATTTTCCAGTGGACTAAATTGTGAATCTAAACCATCCTCAAATCCCCTTGAACTCACACAAAAAATTTTATCAAAATCGGTCCAGCCGTCTAGGAAAAGTTCAGTGACATACACACGCACACAAGAAATATATATATAAAGATATATATATATATATATATATATATATATATATATATATATATATATATATATATATATCGGATTAACATTGTCAGAGGCGGTAGAATTCAGTGGACTTGTCGATTCCATATTCTTTTATTTTTACAATAATTAAAATAAATCACTAACTCGTATAAATAATACAGCAGCTAAAAATATTTGTAATATAATAAATTGGAGGTTAACTAATTATTGGAATATAATTCTATGGTAAAGCGCTGGGCAATAAGTCTGAGAACGAATAAGAGGTTAACAGGATATACTCAACGTCTCTACTCGAGCAATGCTCAACCAGAATTGCTCATCTAAGTACACTAAGTACTTCTCCAAAAATATTTCGACAGCCCTCATTGTCTGTCGATACCTTTTTACTATCCTGTGACCTCGGCTACGTTTGATGACCACTGTCACTCCAGACTCAAGCCCATTGCCATAATCATAAAAGAACATAATCGGCTTAAGTCATAAATAATTACTAATATTGTATTTTTTTATAATTCTGTGTACAACTACTTAAACGATAAATTAAATATTAGGAATTTCCCTGTCTCTGGGAAAACAGCTCGATGTCATCTCCGACACGGCCAACCTGACAATCACACGTCCTCGGGTGTATCTGTAAACATTTTATTACAAGCCATGTCTTTTTTTTTTTTTTTTTTTTTTTAACAAATAATTTTCCTTTATTCAGAGGCTCATTCAAGCTACAAAAACTCTCGACTATCAAATCTAACAGACTTAGCTTCTTGAGGATGCCTTTTCAAAATTTCTGCGATTGTCTATCCCAGCGATCATGCAGGCTATGTTCATCACCACCCCAGGTATAGACCCTTAGCACACAATGGTCTGCAACTGTATATTACATACAGCAAAACTGTGTACCACCATAGTTACTCAACTATGTACACCACTATTTAAAATCTTTCCTACATTGTCAACCAATGACACATGTAGTACAACATAATTTTCTTCTCAGGCCCCCGCTACCTCACTAACTGCCCATCGCCCCCTGACAATCTTGGCAACCAAGATTGATTCAAATCACCCTGGATTTGCAGTTACGACTACAGCTTGGTCCAAGTAGTTTGACCCCCAGAAGCAAAATTTTCTTATCGCCACCACATCATCTACTGCCCATCACACTCTGGCCAAACCACCATTGATTTGCGATTATGACCTACAGCCTGATGCGAGTGGTGCGACTTTCATCAACTACCATTAGTGCTCGGTCTTTCCCCCGGTGGTTTCTGACTCTGTCTCAGAGTCATTCTGAGAAACTTCCTGTTCATCACCCTCATGATCATCTGGTATATCCAATTCAATAGGGATATGACTTTCGGCATTTTCCTCAAATTCTCATGACTATATTTATGTCCTATTATTGTCTAATGACTTCAAAGTATACCGATCGCCATCGAGAATTTCCGCCACTACAAATGGACCTCTGAACTTAGGATCAAGCTTCGTTTGATTTCTCTCTTCGTTCTTAATTAACACGAAATCTCCTATCTTAAATGGTATAATTTTTGCTTTATTATTATCAAATCTATACTTATCATACTTAGCATTTATTTCTATGTTCTCAATAGCTTTTTGCCTTACGTCAGAGATATCTATTTCTTTATCTACCTGGCCAACTACCATTCCAAAAGGTCTGGCTACTTTACCAATTAACAATTCTAAGGGACTCGCATTAGTGACTCGATTGGTAGTGCAATTCATTGCCAGTTGAATTTCATTAACAACTGTCTGCCACGAGTTTCCATTCGTTTCGGCTGCAGTAAACATACTTTTAAGAGTGCCCATTACTCTCTCTACCTGACCATTCGCTCGACTAGAACCCGTAGCAATTAAATGTAATTTTGAATTTTGAGATGCATAATACTCCTGGAATTCTTTACTTGTAAAACATCTGCCTTGATCTGCTATTATGCGGGTCGGAGGACCAAAGAGGGATATAGCATATTTCAAGGCTCTGATGCTATTAACAGTATCTATTTTACGAGTATGGTACAACAAAACGAACTTAGTAAATGCGTCTACTAGGACAATAACGTATTATTTTGAATTATTTTTCCCACTCAGCTTACCCGTAATGTCCATGTGTACTGTATGCTAAGGAATACTAGTTTTAGGGATAGGATGAAGCTCTGCTTGTACTTTACCCGAACTGGACTTGAAAACCTTACAGGTATAATAATTATCAACAAACTTACGGGCGTATTTCGCCATTCCTTCAAACCAATAATACTCACAAACTTTATCGAGTGTTTTATCTGAACCCAAATGCATAATGGATTCATGCACATGGTTTATCACCGACCACCGAAAAGCACGAGGGATAATAGGTAAACAAAGTGTTTTACCTCGCCGTTGAATTTTGCGATGGAGTAATCCAGACTGTAATTCATAAGTCTTAGCTATATCTGGTGGCAACTCATCGCTTTCTAGTTTATTCACTATCTTATTAATTTCAGAATCGCGACGTTGTTCAACTAAAAGCCAATTATTTGAAATTTCTGTCAGGTTAATATGTTTTTCTACAATTTTGTTTTGATTTGTACCTGGCTGTTTTACGATAGGATTTCGAGAGAAAAAGCGTGAGCCATACGTTTACCTTCTCTGTAAACAATCTCAAAATTAAAAGTCTGTAAGAAAGCCCACCATCGATGAACTCTTGGTATTAGATCGGCTTTCTTCCGGGCAGCTTTTAACGAATTACAATCCGTTACAACTACAAACGATCGTGCATGTAAATAATGACGGAAGTATTTAACGGCATTAAATACAGCCAACGTTTCCAGTTCATACGAATGATATTTCGATTCAGCTGAGCTAGTTGCTTGACTATAGTACTCTACAACTCGATTAGAACCATCTAACTTTTGCATTAATATGGCACCATAACCTTCGGAACTAGCGTCCGTGTGCAGTTCAATGGGAAGATTTGGGTTAAAGATCATTAGCACCGGCTCGTTAGTTAGCGCTGCGATTACTTTTCGACGAACGTTTTCATGGGCTTCTGTCCATTCAATATTTCTCTTGGTACCTGAGGTTAGTCGATATAAGGGTCTCATTACCTGCGAGAATTTGGGAATAAATTTACGAAAGTAAGAAGAGAGACCGATGAATTGTCTCAACTGAGTCACTGTTTGGGGTGCAGGTAGCATAGTCAATGCTTCTATTTTACGGGAGTTGGGTCACACCTCTCCAGCGGAAATTTCATATCCTAAGTATTGCACTGAAGTTCTGAGGAACGAACACTTAGAAAAATTGAATGAGAATCCGGCTTTGATAAGAATTTTAATAACTTTTCGGAGTCTTTCTAACGCTTCCTCGATTGTTGAGGCAACAACCATGATATCGTCTAGATACACGAAAACCCATTGATAAGCGAGATCTCCAAGAGCTTTCATAACAGTTCGTTGAAAAACGGATGGTGCATTTTTCAGACCAAATGGCATGGTCAGATATTCGAACTGACCATCAGGCGTGACAAATGCCGTTTTCTCAATGGACTCTGGATGGACAGGGATTTGATGAAACCCGCTGGCCATGTCTAAGCACGTGAAATATTTTGCATTTGAAAGTCGGGCTATCTGATCAGCAATAAGAGGTAGTGGAAATTTATCGTCAATAGTGTTGTCATTTAATGAGCGATAATCGACACATAGACGGTCTGAACCATCTTTCTTCTTGACCAACAATATAGGGCTTGCAAAAGGTGAACAACTGGGACGTATAACATTTGCTTTCAATAGTTCATATATTCTTTCTCTTACTACCTGCCTTTCCTCAGCACTAAGTCGATACGGTCGCCTTTGTACAGTTACATTAGGGTCAAGTAAACGTATTTTAAGTTCCCCAGTATTAATCCGAGTATTGGGAAAGCCTTGAATAAAAGAGTCGACATATTCCTTTAAAATTGAAATAAGTTTTTCTCTACTATCTTCATTTACATCAGTATCTACAGTATTTAAGTCAATCTTTCTATCGGACTCGACCTTATCGCATACGTTAATCTTTTTACTTTGAAATAGACTAAAACTATCTGCCGAGATATTTATATCAAATCCTTGACCAAGAATTTCACGACCAATCATAATGTCACATTTCAAATAATCATCAGGGATAACATGAAATAAAATCTCTAACGTATGGCCATTAATTACAATTTCAGACAAAATTTGTACAGTACTATTTACACCGACATTTCCAATACCCTTTAAAATTATTAAATTATTTTCACGTTTACCCGCAAATTTAGCGGCAAAACTTTCTTTAATTAACGAGCATTCAGCTCCCGAATCAAACCAAAATGAAAACGACTCACCACGATGTATTAAGGAACCTGACGGAGCTGCCACTGTGCAGAAATCGACTCGCCGCTCTCTAAATTCCTTGCTTCCTTGATCCTGCCTGCTGCTGGTCGTAGATTGACATTTGGAAGCGATATGTCCAGTTTTCCCACACTTGTAGCAGGTAAAAGGCTTGTTGTGCATTGAAACATGTCTAAAAGCTACCTGATTGTTTGGTGATGACTCTGGTTTCCTCTGATTTGCTGTTGAGAGACAATTTGTACTCTTGTGCCCCATTTTCCCACATGAATGACACTTAATAGGCACAGCCGACTTAAATTTCTTGAAATCAGAAGACGATCGCTCATCTTGCGACGATATAGGTCTCTTGCGCGTGTAAGAAAAAGCCTTTAACTCTTTCTGTAGTTGAACACGGGTCTTGACATCTGTGGTGAACGCCAAACGTTGAAGATGACTATCAAACTGAGAGTTATGCGCAAGAACAACTGATACTGCAATTTCTTCCGCAGTTAAATTTTTCCATTTTGACATGAGTGACGCCAGGAGACGACTCGAGTAAGATGCTAAGCACTCACCGTCTTTTGGACGACTATTTTGCAGATTAATTAAAGTTGCTGCTGATGTTTCCACTCCGGCAAACCTTGCAATGAAAAGATCTTTAAAATCAGTCCAGGTTATCCCAGGGTAACACACTTGAGACAACCAAGTAGACGCTGATCCTTGAAGAGCTTCACTTAGTGCAATAACTAACGAACTACCTTCCAGAGGACGTTCCACTAAACACATATCCACTGTCGCGCACCAAGCACACGAATCCACGTTTGAATTTTCTGGGTTAAATTTCGGTAGTGAAATACTACGACTCGGTGACACTGGTTTTGTCATAGACTTTATTAACTCCACAAGACTTTGGTTTTGCATTTCCAAAAGCAGTTTAAATTGCTCAGAAGAAAATGCAGCAGATGATCCTGATCCCACTTCTGATGTCGGATTAACATTGTCAGATGTGGTAGAATTCAGTGGACTTGTCGATTCCATATTCGTTATTTTTACAATAATTAAAATGAAACACTAACTCGTATGAATAATACAGCAGCTAAAAATATTTGTAATATAATAAATCGGAGGTTAACTAATTATTGGAATATAATTCTATGGTAAAGCGCTGGGCAATAAGTCTGAGACCGAATACGAGGTTAACAGGATATACTCAACGTCTCTACTCGAGCAATGCTCAACCAGAACTGCTCATCTAAGTACACTAAGTACTTCTCCAAAAATATTTCGACAGCCCTCATTGTCTGTCGATACCTTTTTACTATCCTGTGACCTCGGCTACGTTTGGTGACCACTGTCACTCCAGACTCAAGCCCATTGCCATAATCATAAAAGAACATAATCGGCTTAAGTCATAAATAATTACTAATATTGTATTTTTTTACAATTCTGTGTACAACTACTTAAACGATAAATTAAATATTAGGAATTTGCCTGTCTCTGGGAAAACAGCTCGATGTCATCTCCGACACACACACACACACACACAACCTCATGGGGATAATCAGGGAAGCTTCCCGTGACCTTCAAACATCGAGATCTGATGAAAACTCGATTTTTGCAAAACGTGGTGAGAACAATTACTTCTCGATTTTTTAATATCTTCGATTTTCTTACCGGGAAGTTAGAAATTTTTTATTAAAATGGACATTCAACACTTCAAAAAAATCTGCCATTTCTTACTTCGAAGTTTTTAGGAACTTTTATTCGTATGTTTAGATTCTTAATTAAAAAGTTAAAAATGTCAGTAGCGTGCTAACTTTATAATTATTTATAATTATGATTCATATATTTATTTAGTACTTATTATTTACTACTTATTTATTTTATACTTTACTAGCGAACCCAGCTCCCTTCGCTGGGCTAACGCTCTCTTTTGTCTTCATCTTCATTCTCTTTCACTCTTTTCTCTAGCGGGAGAAAATTCTCGCTCACTCACATCTAGGGGGAAATGAATTTCTGTTTGTCGAGAGATCATCAGGTAGGCGTGGATTTATTGATAATTTTCTACAAAAACCTCTAACATGTGAAGAACTAATGGAGGTGGACGAAGAAAGTATATCAGTCAGTAAAAAAGGTGCATCACTTATCGTTTAAAAAAAAATTTCGAGTTAAAACGTAACGTCATCTATTAGTTGTCGAGGACAAAAAGTTCTACAGTTCCTGTAAGAAAACTAACTCGGGATTTAGAAAACATCATAGTACACAATCAGCTTTATTAAGATTAACTGATGATGTTCGAGGTGCCATGGACAGAGGTGAATTAACCTTATTAGTATTATTTGATTTAAGTAAGGCTTTTGATTATATTGATCCTAAAGTAATTTTAATAGCTATGTTTGAGCTGGGTTTCTCGATTAATACTATAGCTTGGTTCTTTTCCTATTTATCTAAATGATCACAATCTGTAATAGACGAAAATAATTTACCATTTAAGTTCGTAGAAACAACATCTGGAGTTCCACAGGGTTCAGTTCTTGGACCAATTCTATTCTTACTAGTAATAAATCTTGTAGTAAAAAGAATAACTCATTGTAAATACGGTTTGTTTGCAGATGACATATATATATGTAATCATTTCTTGCCAATAAATTTAATTGATGCAATAAACCGAGTCACTATTGATGCACAGGCTATCTCTGATTAGGCTTGTAAACATGGTCTAGTAGTAAATCATAGTAAAACTAAAGCGATGATCCTTGGAACTAATGGTAAACTTAAATTAATCGACTGGGCTACTCTTCCATCCATAACTATCGATAATGTAAAATTACCTCATACTAATTCAACAAAATGCCTTGGTTTATATATTAATAATGATCTATCATGGAAAACTCATATTTCTCATACCATAAAAAAGATAAACTCTACACTGTATTACTTAAAAGTGAGAAAAAATATTTTCAATTCAGATATTAGAAAATTATTGGTTTCGGCTACTATTCTTCCTTTGATAGATTATTGTTCGGTTGTACTAATCGATTCAAATGCTGATAATGATTTAAAACTGCAGCGTGCAGTAAATTGTGCAATAAGGTTTATCTTTAATATCAAACGAGGTGAACATATAACCCCTTATCGATCTAAATTGAAATGGTTATCGGTTAAATCGAGAAGAACATATTTTCTGGCTACATATTTCTATAAACTGTTAGATACTGGAAAACCTATTTATTTAAGGGAATTATTTATAGAAGACGATGCTAGGCGCTCTGAAAGATTAGCGAGTAAAAATAACAATGTAAATTACTTAATTCCTAGTTTTTCTACTTCATATCTTGAGCATTCATTTTTAATTTCGGCAATACGTCTATGGCAAAAGTTACCAGCTGATATAGTAGCTGCAACTACCTTGGAAATATTTAAAAAGAAAATATATGATTACCTTATCTCTTCTGACTTCTAAAATACTGTAAAAATTGTAAAATTAAAAATTGTATTTATAATTGTACTACTTAAATCTTAAATTAATTCTAAATTAATCTCAAATCGTAAATCTATATCATTCTGTTATGTTATAACTTAAAAATTCATATTTAATCTCTGCATTATTGTTACTATACTATTACTATTTATACTCTGTACTATTTATATTTATACTATTTATATTTTATAATACAGTCCTCACAAACTATAATGTATTAAATACCTTGCCATTCGGCCTGTGCCTTGGTATATATTATTAATAAATAAATAAATAAATAAATAATTTAAGGCGCCATCTGTTTGATGCTAATAATACTTACAATCGATTTCAATAATCAACATTGATGATCAGTTTATTGTTAATCATTAATTATTGAGACCATTAACGGAAATAAAAACTATCCTGTATCAAGTTGGATTAAAACATACATTTAAAAAAAAAGCAAGTTAAAGTCGGTTCCGTAGTTTCAGAGTTTATCCCGGACAAACATCGTGACACTTGAATTTTGTATAATAGAAGAATTATATTTAATAGAAGAAAGATAATAATGGATTATTTAAGTACAAAGTAATAAGTACGTTGTTTTAACAAATTTTAACAATTTTAATGATTCAGATTTCTCAATTATTTAGAAACCTAAACATTCTTAGATTCTAATCCGGTTCAAAGCTTCTTATGTATATATGTATATAGTGTTGAAATACTAATGCAATAGTTTTTTACATCGAATCATCAATTCCTGACCTACTAGGGCTTCTACCGATGTGGAAGCTTCCAGTTACTGTAGGATATCTCAAAAAACATTCATTAAATCGAATCCAAATTCTTTGATGCATTGTACTTCAAGAAAAGTACAAGAAAATCAATTTTTAGAAATTCTGCATCTAACTTACTTCTTATCCAGCTGCGACCTTAAAGCTTGAATTATTTTAATTATATGGCATAAGTTCAGGCGAAAATAAAAATACTTGAAAACATGAAGTTTCTATACACTACAAAAAATGACAGGTGTTGAAATTTTCAGAGTTAAATTAATTTCGTTACTTGTGATAGAATTTATATTCGGTGTTAAAGCAACGTTAAAGTATTATTTTATTATGAGACTTTTTTTCCATGCTTCTTCGAACTGAATCACGATAATTTTTGTAAATTTACTAATAATTTAATTGAAAAACCGGTACATGATTATTCATCATGATTTTAAAATGAAGTGTCTAGTTTATAAAATGAGAATACATAAGTTGAACAGTAAACATGATTTAATTTTTTTATGGTTACATTTGTGTTGTAAGTCACCACAAAAAAGTCAAAATAGAAATATTTGAAAAAATTTTCTTAAATTTGTTTTGTCTTCTGATGAATCTTAGATAAAATATGACAGGTGCTCAATAAAATAATTTAATTTCATGATTCGCCAACCTTTTAATATTTATAAATCAAGTAAAGTTAAATTATCTAGCAGTTATTCCGTTTTTGCACCGACGGTATTTTAGCATCGCCAAATTATACCACATGCGTAGTTTTTAATTAAATCGCGGTATTGAACTGTCTATTTTTCAAAAGCGCTTTTTTAGTGTAGAAAACTTGGTTTACACAGTTGGATAAAATGTCGAAAATCGAAAATTGACTTTTAAAGATCAGTGAATCTATCGATGCATTGATTATTATTGCGTAAGAAAAAATTTAGAAAAAGTTTGTATTTGATTTACATGAATGTAGGGGTGCAATGAAAAAAAGAAGTAACGATGAATAATAAAGAGAATAAAGAAAAAATGAGGTAGCTCGTAAATTTACCGTCTACGTTGATGATGGTGAATAGGTGTAAATGAAGTTGCAGCTCAGCAGGTTATTTTCTTCTCTTTTTACAGACCACCCTGGTATTTGTCGTCGTAAGATCTGCAGTTATAAATAAAGACCTACAGTGATGGTGGAGACAGATTCGGTGATGAAAGGCGGTGATGACAATGCCGTCTCCTGGAATTTCAGTTGATATAGCTGCTACTTCTGTCTTTATTTCTTCCGATACTTTGAAATGGTGGTCCGGTCTGAGTGGCTCCGCCCATCACTAACGCCTAAATGGTTTGTAGAGTATAGGAGAATGATACCTATATATTCAAGGATAGTAAAATCTCACTATCACCTTCGAGGTGGTCTCGCTCGGTAGTTACCACACACTGTTCAGTGGGATTGTATCGGGTGAAAAAATATTTTCAATGTATTGAGTAAATGAAAGGGATGAATTCATTGATAATAATAATTTTATAATTGATTACTCATAATGATAATTAAAACAGCTTAAGTATTTGAAGTATTATTGAGAAAATAATCAAAATTAATGCAGTGGAAAATATATCAAATGAAAATCACACTGGTTTCTATTTGTAGTTCTTATTACACAGATCTATTTTTACCGGAAACATTATTTAAAACATTTGATTATCCTGTTATGTTGTAAAGTATGTATACATTTCACTGAACTCGAGATGTACCCTCGTTTTTTCTTTAAAAAGTATATTTACTTACGGATTACTATTGTATACAAAATCTGATTCGATTCTTCCGATTGTGAAGATGTAGGTAGTCGTTTATAGATAATCTTTAGCTTAAAAAATACGCAGCGAAATCAATAAGCTTACAGGATCATCCCTGTATAGACTAACATTGATCCTCATTAACTAAATGAATAAATAAATACAAAGCGTTACATACAGGTTTAAGTAAGCACGAAAACTTTCAAAGAACAAATTATGACTACTTGAAAGTAGAGAATTGTCCATCAAACAGAGACCCTTTGAAACTGTTGCTCTTAAATTTAATCTTCTCAGTGAAAAATTTTAAAAATCTATTCATGACCTAATGAAAAATTATGTTAACACCACCATTTCAATTTAGCTGCGTATTTTTACTCAAGAATATTATATGATAATAAGTTTGATGCATTTTTAAACAACTATTGAAATATCTAGGTAAGAAAATATAATGTCTGCAAGTATTATAAATTAAAAAATCTGGAAACTGATTGACTGTGCAGGCCAATTTTAGAACTTCCTGCTGTTTGAATTTAAAAGGTCTTACGGGGCTAGGGGTAGTCAGAGACACGAAAAAATGAGAATTTTCAGTAATAATTTTTGCTATTAAATCATGTTATTTTACGAAAGTGATAATATAGTATTATTACATAATGTTTTGACTTAAAGTCACGAAAATTTGAAAAAAAAAAAAAAAATTATAATTCCCCAAGTTATAGCTGTTTGTGTTGGCCCAGTTCCAAAAAAAGGTCCTTGCGGTGACTATCATAAGTCCTTGGAGATTTATCTAAAATCGATCGGATAGAAAAAATTAGTGTTATAAATAGATAATCTTGGGCCTAATCAAAGCTTTTTTTTTTTTAATTAACAAAATGGCAGTCTCAGGAAATTTTTTTCTAGATTTTCGGGAAAAAATCAACGGTTGATTAATCATAAGAAATCGAAATTTTTGAAAAAAAAGATCCTTCGATCAGACCCAAGATTATCTATTTATAAAACTAATTCTTTTATCCGATTGATTTTACATGAATCTCCAAGGACTTATGATTGTCTCCGCAAGGACTTTTTTTTTTTTGGAACTGGGTTAACACAAATAACTATAAGTTTGGGAATTATACATTTTCTTTTTTCAAATTTTCATGACTTTAAGTCAAAACATTGTGTAGTAATGCCATATTATTATTTTTGTAAAATAACATAATTTAATAGCAAAAAAAAAAGTTACAAAAAATTCTCATTTTTTCGTGTTTCTGACTACTCCCAACCCCTTAAAATGTATTTCTTGGCTAGTATTTGAGCTTTTCAAGCTCAAAACATCGTTTTTCACATTTTAAATTCTCTGAGTTCAGAGGTTTGATAGAAGTATCATAAAACACTATTTTTTTAAGTTTCAAACTTCAATAACTATTGAATGAATGAATGATTTTTACCTTGTTGGCAGCATTTAATGCAGTTTTTCAAACTTCATAAAGAATCTTTGAATTCAAATTGATTAAACAAGGAATTTTGAAAAAATTCCGTAAAAACACTCCTTTCGGTTTTCTTTCGACAACGATAACATCACGAACGAATCAACCAATTTCGAACGGGCTAGCGGCGATCGACGTGGTTTTTTGATATAAAGAGCTGATTAGTTTTTAAGATTGATCGGTGAAGCCGTTTAAAAGTTATTCTAAAAAAATTACATTTGAAAAAAAAAATTTTTTATAGTTTTTTTGAAATTTCTCGAAATCTACCGGTTCGAAACGGTGAAAATTGTATTTAAAATTTCAGTTTGGTCAAGCCCTTCCGAATTCCGCTTACCGCAATGAAATAATGACAGACATCATTGCGGAAATATTGGGAAAGCTTCCTAGGACCTCAAAACGTCATAATCCGTTGAAAACTCGATTTTCGAAAAACGGGGTGAAACAACAACTTTCCAAATTGAAAGAAATTTTCAATTTATCTTAGCGGGAAGTTAAAAAGTTTTTTAAGAAATCTTATGAAAGTTTATATAATCTTATGAAATTTGATAAAATTTCAAGTGTAATTTTTGTGTAAATTGCAAGTCCTCCGAAGGAAAATCTTAATACTAATTGTAATATCTGATTCATTGATACAAAGGCTCAATGACACGTTTTGTCGGGCACACTCTTCAGATCATCATCAATTTCATAGAATACCTACTGCTATGATTTTTTTTAGTTAGGGCGTGAAGAAGTCGGAGTACATCAAAGAATCTTGTATAGGCATTGGTAATTATTATTTCTAGATACCGGTCACTGGCGATAATCATAACTTAAGAAAAAACTGTTGAAAAAATCCGATAGTGGCGCCTATCACACACACACACACACACACACACACGCGCGCGCGCGCGCGCGCGCGTGTGCATATGGTACAGTTATTCTCACCCAGATCTTCTTTTTCTGTTATTCAGAGCCTTCAATTAAGTGGATGTTATGAAACATGCCATCAATTATTCACAGTCTCGCATTTCATCAAAGAAGATTTAAATCGACCTTGATTGTTCATGAGATTTTGGAACCGTTTAATATTCTATCGATCTATTAATCTGTTTAAGCAATAAATAAAATAACACAAATCATGAAATAATTGAATGCAAGAATTAACTTTTAATTTTTCGCGATTAAAACTAATGATTTTTACCAACTCGGAAAGTTATTGGTTTTACTCCAGTTTTCGAAAATAAAGTTTTTATCATAGCTCGACGTTTTGCGATTATAGGAAGCTATTCTAAACTTTTTCACAAGGATTTTTTCTTTGAACGAAAGAGGAAAATTTTTTAAAGGATACAGGAAATGATAGTCAGTAAGTGGGATTTTTACCGACCGAATTCTCTTTTCCTGTTCCCCGCGCTTTGTGCAGGAAAAACTGGATCAAAACCACGTTAGCATTATTTTAGGCCAATGCGTATTTCATCATATTCCCGTCCGCTGTAATTTTACTGATCTCTCTTTAAAATCTGTTTCATTAAGAGGCGTCGTACGTATGCCGTAATTAAATTCTAGTTTTTTTTCTCGCTATGGTATATACACGAAAAAGAAAAGGTGTTGCAACAAGATGCAGTCCTGTGAGAGCAACATGATTTTCATGGTGCAGTAACAGGACTACTCCCGTAGGAGCAACGATAAAATCCTGTTGCAACAGCATTTTCTTATTGCAGCAACAAGATTTTTCTGTAAGAGCTACAAGATAAAATTGATAGCATATTTTGTGACTAGGGATAAAACAAAACGATTTCAGACCGGAGTGAAGTTGCTTGTCCAAGCAAAGTGAGGCATTGAAATTAGCATTTTTAATGCAGGCTATATGAAAAAATTTTGAATAAAGTATATTCTTCGCAATTTTACACTGTATACAGTCGGAAATGAATTTCAATTAAAATGAGTTTTATACATAAATTGTTTTCTTTTTGGTATTGAAGAGATATTCAAATTGGAAAAAATAATCAAATTTGAGAAAATTCAAAATTTTGCCGAAAAAAACAATTCTAATTTGAAAAGCAAAATTCAAATTTTCGAAAAAATTTGAAATTTGAAAAATTAGATCAAAATTTTTTTTTTAATTTTGTTTTTTTCACGATTCAATATTTTTTCAAAATTAAGAATTTTTGTTACAATTAAAAATTTTTCCAGTTCAAATTTAATTTTGTGTTTGATATTTTTTGTCTTAAATTTATCATCAGTACTCAAAAAATTGCGTCCAACCCTGTTGAATTCATTAATAGTGGTCAATTAGTTCGTGAGATATTTGATCTTAAAAAAATTAAAAAAACCATTGTATTTTAATAATGCCAATTACAATTGTTCTGATTTTCATTAGATCGAATGTCTTTATTAGAATTTTCGAACTGCTCTCTAAATGGCCGTAATTAATTTACGGAATAAAAACTAAACTTTTGAGCTCGAAAGCGTATACAAGTTCTATCATGAAGCTTCGAGGACTTACAAACGTCGTAAAGCCAGTTAACTAGAAGTGTTTTGTACGAAAAATTAGCGAAAAGTTGCAGGGATGGCTTGTAGGGTCAACCGTTCTACTAATTTCTTTTCTTGTCAGAGTAGCACTTGACGAAATTCTAAAATATCTTTTTAAAACAAACTTTAATTTTGATTGATTTTCGGAAAAATCTTACATTGAAACCATAATTTGTAGAATATATTTCTGCATGGAGATCCCAACCGTTCTCGCTCAATATAATGTTGAAACAGTACTCAAAAAAAATGAACTTTTACTTTTTTAGATATAACAATCTAAGAAGAATTTACAAAAAGTTTGGAAATTGAAAAGTGCACGACTCATAATACTCATTTGACTATTTAATAGTAGTAGAAAAAAAAAAAATTAGGATGACGGTTGACCCTAAAGGCCATCCCTGCAACTTCCCGCTCATTTGTAAAGCTTTCAAAATTACACATTACGTTTTTGAGCTCTTCGAGTTAAAAATATGATTTTTGTGTCATATTGAGCTCTTCGAGTTCACAACTCTGATAGAAGTTTAATAAAACACAATTTCTTGAATTTTCAAACCGCAACAACTTTTGAATGAATGAACCAATTTTTATGCGGTTGGCAGCATTCGAAGCAGTTTTTAAAGCATCACAAAGAATTTTTGAGTATGAATTGATTGAACAATAAATTTAGGAATAATTTTGAAAAAACAATGTTTTTGATTTTCTTTTGACAACGATAACTCACTGAAGAATTAACCGATTTTTACCGGACTGGTAGCGATCGACGTGTTCTTTTGAAGCTAAAAGCTGATTAGATTTTGGAATCAATCGGTTAAGCCGTTCAAAAGTTATTCCAAAAATACCACATTTGAAAAAATGTTATTTGAAGTTTTTTTGAGATTTGTCAAAATTTGCGAGTTCCAATCGGTCTCCATTGTATTCAAAATCTAAGTTCGGCCAAGCCCTTTCGAATGGCACCAACCGTGATTAAATCGGTCAACACACACACACACACACACACATACACCGGGTTTGACCAAAAAATGACAGCCACTCTTGGTCACTCTTAAAAAAACCACCACAGCAACGAAAGGACAACAGGAAGACGCAACTGTCTACACCTAGCCTTTCTCCAGTGAACGTCAAGCCAGCACAGAAAAAGACAGCCCGAAAGGGCATCTGGACTACAGTTATACATACATACACTGATAGAAAATTTATGTTGACTCAAGAGATATTTTCTTGATCTAAGAATTTATTTTGGAAGACAAATGATTATTTTGCTTTAAGAATTTCTTGTCTTGATTTAGATTTTCTTGGCTTAAGAGCCATATTATCTTCAATCGATACATTTAGTTTTTCAACCAAAATAACATTATCGTTTAAAAAACTTAAAATAACTTATCAAAGTATATGTCAAAAACTAAATAGTCTTTAATTGTTGTACCGAAAAAAAATTATTTCTTGGAAATAAGTAAATTAGTGACTCAAATAAAAAGCCATTCTTAACACCAGTCGGTAACATCTTGAATCAATGTTATCGCCTTTCTTGAACCAAGAGACAATAATTCTTGAAAGAAATATATCTATATCTAGTTTCAAGAGTTCAAATTTCAAAGAAAAAAAGTTTCTTGAATCAAGATTGTTTTTCTATCAGTGTACATACATACATACAAACGTACGGACATCATCGTTGAAATAGTCAGGGAAGCTTCCTTGGGCTTCCAAACGTCAAGATCTGTTGAAACCTCGATTTTTACCAAACGGGGTGAAACTAATAACTTCCCGATTTTTCGAAAATCATTGATTTTCTTAGCGGGAAGTTAAAGATTTGGAAAGCGTTGATCCTAAAAGCTATCCCTGCAACTTCCCGCTAATTCTATATTTGAGCGCTTAAAATTGCACTGATTACATCTTTGAGCTCTTTGAGCACAAACATACAATTTTCGTGGATTTTAAGCTCTCCGAGCTCAAAAGTCAGATAGCTGTTTAATAAAACACTATTTTTCCAATTTTCAAATCGCACTAACTTTCGGATGAATAAACCGATTTTTGCGAATAAAATTCAATAATTTTTTATTCAAGACGCAATCAGATATTAAGTTTTATTTATTTATATCTAGACTACCCGGTCAACTTCGTATCACCTACATATATTTGTGAAAAGTATAGTCAAAACTTAAGATAAAATTTTTATTTTCATTAAATTCAACAAAGTTATCCACTTAATCACTCGTTTAAAAAAAATTGGGAAAACGGTTTACCTTGAAGGCCATCCTTGCAACTTCCCGCTAATTCTTTACCTAAGCGCTTAGAACTGCAATTACGACGTTTTTGAGCTCTTCCAGCTCAAAAACACAATTTATGGTTTATTTTAAGTTAGCTGTTCTATGCTTTTGAGCTCTTCGAGCTCAAAAGCCTTGTAGAAAATGTTATTCAAACACTATTCTAAAAATTTTTAAACTGCAACTACTTTTGAATAAATGAACCAATTTTCACGCAAATGGCAGTATTTAAGGCAGTTTTTTGAATGCTATGATTTACTTTCGAACACAAATTAATCAGACTGAAAACTGTGGAGGGTTTTGGAAAATTCACTTTTTATGTCGTAAATTGGGTTTGATATTTTTTAGCGATAGTAATTATGATTTAGGTAATTAAGAGAGAAAGAAAAATTTTGTGATGAGCATATTATTATTTTTAAAGAAATTGTTATAGTTTCATCTGATATCATCAGAAAGGTCTTGATAAGAATTAGTGCCTTTTGATTTTATGTATTTTTGAGTAGTCTATTTTTTGTCAAGTTTTTAGAGGAGTTTTTAGTAGTTTTATGGTTCTATAAATTTGTTCGGTCACATTTGCCCATTCAATTACGCCAGCACAAAAAAAAAAAAGTGGAACGTACTTTGGACCGGATCTCCCTACCTACATGTTTTTCGACCCGCTGAATCCGAATTTCGAGTTTCTTTGGTCCGGTTTGGCTCCAATTATGAGTAAAATGCAAAAAGCCTCAAAAAAAAAGACCAAAAATTACAAAAAACTGCGGTTACAGCAATGAAAAAGTTTTTGTGGACCCGGATCACGTATGATTATTGTGTATTTTTAATAACTGAATTCAAATCTAAAAGTTAATTAGCCCGATGAGCTGTCCAAATTTGAAAAAAAAAAAAAAACAGATTGAGTATGATTTTCATGTATTTTGTTCTGTTAAGTTTAAATCTAAAGATTTTTTGCCCCGTTAACGTTTTAAAATTTTTAAAAATCTCAAAAAACCAAAAAAATCGAGAAAATTGCAATCACAAATATGAAAAAAAAAAAATCTATAAAACATGATTAAATACTTTTCTTGGATTTTTTCACGCATAAAATATAAGTGAAAAATCTGAAAGTATAAAAAATTGTAATATCGATCAAAAATGACGTATAACTATAATAAAGAGAACGATTTTCTCGAATTTCAAACTGTTCTTCGTTGGCATCGAACTCTTTTGTTTTCGAACGATCAACGTAGTGGATTTTTCTTCCGTTTGTTATTGTCTTTTAGTGTATTCCTTTTAAGTGTCCAGCAAAAATCTGTCATCATATTAATATTCCAATTTACTTGATATCTAGTCTCCATTTCACTTATGTCTTGATGGAATTGTTCTCCCTGTTCTTCACTGTAGTCTCCAAGATTTTCAGGAAACTGATCAATGTGAGAATTTATGAAGTGTAGTTTGAGGTTCATTGAGCAACCTAAATTTCTGAAATTTGTCACCAATTCTTCTAATAATCTCTTGTAGTTTTCGCTTCTTTTATTTCCTAACAAAGAGATATTTTGAAAATCCTGAGTATTGCCCTGAAAGAAGCGTTGCAATTTGCAGGTCACAAATTTTCCATTGATGTTCGGAATACTTTATTTTATCCAATACCATATAAGTTTTCGTAGGTCTCTTTAAGTTTAGTCGAATAAGCTATTGGGATCTGCACCAATTTGTTCCCAATATGAAGTAATACAGCTTTGAGACTCCTAGTTGATGAATCTATAAAGAGTCTCTACTTATCGTCTTTGTAGGTATTAGGTTTCGATTGATCAACCGATCCTTTAATATCGCAACAGCACACCATCGAGTTCTCATCGTCTTTTGTAAAAAATTCCCGGAACTCTTCGTTTCTAGTACAATAAAAGGCAGATGATACTTCTTTAGCCAATAAATTTTTTCCTTTCAGTCTTGACCCAGTAATTCAGCTCCATTCTTAGGCAACTCTGAAAATTGTTCATTAAAAATCCCGCTTTTGAAGAGATGGAAGTATAAAAAGAAGATGTGCAAATGGAAGAAGTGCTAGAAAAAAGTTCTGAAAATTCGAATTCTGAAAATAAAAATTCTGACGATGAAGATTACATGCCACGTGGGAAAACAAAAGACCCTGAAACATTCAACCGAGCAGAACTTTATGATTTTATACGAGATTTAGGGTTGCCTAAGAATGGAGCTGAATTACTGGCCTCCAGACTGAAAGGAAAAAATTTGCTAGCTAAAGGGGTATCGTCCTTCTTTTATCGTACTAGAGAAGAAGAGTTCCGGAAATTTTTTACTAAAGACGATGAGAACTTGATAGTGTGCTGTTGCGATATTACAGGATTGGTTGATCAATAGAAACCTAATATCTATGAAGACGATAAGTGGAGACTCTATTTAGATTCATCAACTAGGAATCTCAAAGCTGTATTACTTTATATTGGGAACGAATTATCGCCGATACCGATAGCTCATTCGACTAAACTAAAAGAGACCTACGAAAACTTAGACATAGTATTGGATAAAATAAATTATTCCGAACATCAATGGAGAATTTGTCGAGACCTGAAAATTGCAACGTTTCTTTTAGGTCAACAATCGGGATTCACAAAATATCCCTGCTATTTATATTTGTAGGATAGTAGAGACAGGGAAAATCACTATGTGAAGAAGGAATAGCCTACAAGAGTGAAATTCAATCTAGGCACTCTTAATGTTATACGAGCACCATTGATTCTGCCGTCAAAGTATCTGCTCCCACCGCTTCACATCAAGCTAGGTCTCATGAAACAGTATGTCAAAGCTTTGGACTAAGATGGTGATTGTTTTAAGTACTTGAAAAAAAAGAGTGTGTACTTGTGTACACGCGTTAGAAGTTATACTTCTTTGGCGTATGGAAAAAAAATAACTAAAATGCAGTAGTGATTAACGATAAATATTAGAATTAATCAAAAAGATTTTATTTAAATAAAAAAGGTTTTATTAACGTAAAAATATGACAACACAGTAAAAATATACAATCATTATTCATTAAGGCAATGAATTAAATATCTTAATAAATATTTCAAATAAACTATTTTACGTTTGTAGATTCTTCTCGTAGTGACTGAATAGGTACGTTAGTAACAAGAGGTTTGTGGTAGCTACAATATGATATCAATGGTTTCGTTGAAACTGTAAATAAGTATCTTCTAAATACACCATCAATAGTGGTGCCATGTCGTGTTGTTGACACTGAAGAGTCATTATTAATTAATAGATTTTAATCGTCTTTAAAAAATTTAATCAGTGGCTCAGAAGTCTCTGAACTAAAGTTTACATTAAAGTCTCCACTTAAAATTATGGGTAACATCCTCATTTTTACCCATATATGATGCTCCAATTGTTGTGTATGGAAATAATGTTTTTTTTTTTTCAAAAAATAAATAATGTCTTCAATTTCAAATTTATTTATTAAAACTTATTTAAGTTTATTCATCAGAATTTATTTTTGATTATTTCAACTACTACTTCAATAAATTGAAAATATATGTTTATATAAATACATCATGTTAGAGTTATTTAATAAAATTTGTTTGTTATAATAAGAATATCAAAAATAATTAAAATATCAATAAATCAAATTTTAACAAATAGTTAAGATCAAAGATAGTATAAATACTCAGCATTTAAGGTTAATATAAACAAGTATAGAAAATTAATTAGTTTTTTCTATTTATATACGAAATTTGTTAATATACCAGAAATAAAACAAAACGAAAAAAAAAAATATTTTTTAGATACCCTTGTGGAAATAATTCTCTGAAAAAACTCTTGAAAAGTTTTTATAACTCTGAATAAGACTTTTCGAAAGTCTTCACATCCCTAACTAAGTAAAGGAAAGACTAAATAAGTCGTCAAAACTCAGCAAAACTCTTCTAAAGTCAAATTTTCCCTGTAATTTCGGACTTTCTCAAAGAGTTATTAAGACTTGATAAGACTTATTTAGTTTGACAGGAAAAGAAAAGAATATTTTTTTTCAAAAAAATTACTTATCAGAATTAAAGAAAATTGAAAATAAAACTATAAAAAAGAATTAATGCATGTTTTGTAAAAATTTTTATAAAATAATATTTTCATCACGAAAATACTTTGATGGGCATCGAATCACTCATAGTTGAGCAAGTCAAAACATCAACAGCAAATGAAATGCACTCGATGTTGGAAACAGATACTACTAAAAGAGTAAATCTCCAATCGGTATTTAATTTGGACTATCAAATATTTAAGTCAATTTTCTAGGTAGGAAAGAATTTTCTATCCCTAATAATCACATTCATCAATACCGCCGACATCGGATTTTTTTTTATTATTTATTTGATATTCATTCCGAGAGGTCGACTGAGTGGGGTAAGTGCGGTCGCAGTTGTTATTTTACCTGGGTGACTTCACCACGAATCGCGATTAAATTAGATTATCATCGATAATCTTATTAAAAGTTAATTTTTTTAATTAAAATTTGCTCACGACTTCGGAATTGAGTCCAAAATTACTTGTGTACCGGAATTCACCAATTGCATTGTTAAATTCCGGCTTCGGTGACGTCAGCCAGGTACCCAGTGCCAAATTCTATTGTAATAAGTAGTTCATGACATTGTGTATAGTGTTTGATGCTGGAGTGTACTGTTGAAAAATTTTGTCGCACCTCGAGCTTTGTTCCCGCGAATTACTCGACGGGTAACAGCGATCCCATATAAACTATTGATTAGTTATTTATTTATTTTTTTTGCTGTTGATCGAAACCGGCGAAGTAAACTAATTTTTTTTATTGTTAAATAAACAAGTTTTTTTTTTTAATTCGCAAATTTACTATTACTCGAAACCGGCGTAATTTTTCTTTGTTAATAAGCTCGCCAATTGTTGTTAATCGAACCCGGCGAACTAAATAATTTTTTTTTGTTAACAAATTCGTAAATTGTTGCTAAGCGAACACGGCGAATAAATCTTTTGTCTTGATTAATTAATTCGAAACAATTGTTTAGACGAAACAAGCGAGATAATTATATTTTATTAATTAATTTTTTTTTGTTGTTAATTTCGTTTGTTCCCTGCGAAACTACTGTCGACTGGATTTTAATGACTTGCGTGAACGAATATTAGATTTTGCTTTCTTGTTGCGATTGCCTGTGGCCCAAATTCCGATTGGCTTTATTATTTTGGCGTTTTCATGAAAATTATTTAACAAAATATTATTTGTAACAATTTTTTTTTTGTATTGATTTTATTCGTCCTTTGTTATTTTTTTTTGGATTGAACCTGCGAATGTTATTCGACCTCGCTAGTTATTAAATAAATAATTAACTCGTAATCGTGCCTGTGCAATTAATTTTATTTTACCTAATTTTAATTATTCCCCGAACCGATTTCCTTGTACGCTTCGTATATACCTTTGAATCTCTTTGGCCTCGACCTGCCGCCTAACGACGATCTACGTGAACCAACGAACCGTGGAACGAAAGTTCCTGGCGCCCAACCATCAACGAACCAGGTAGGCCAAACATTTAGGTGGACCTCTTCGGCGCTGTCGACGCCAGCGCAGCGAAAAAGCCATCATAATATATATATACTAGCTGACTCGGCAAACGTTGTTTTGCCATATGACTTATTCTAGTGCATGAAAATATATCTTATTTATTGTAAGTCTGCGCGTATGTGGTATATGAGTGAAGATCTTAATGAAACGTAATATACTCATTCTTAGGACGATTTCTGAGGTTAAGTTCTAAGCTGAGCCAAATCTGTCGGTTAGTTATTTAATGAAAGCAATTCAAAAATTTTCGAAACTCGATAAAATTTTCACTTTTACCGTATTCCCGTGCAATAACAATTAAATGCGATTTTATATTCAATTTGTGTAAATCGGATCTGAAAACTTATATAATAAGCTTTAGTTTGCATACTTATTCATTTTTTCAAATTAAATAGTTTAGGAACGACAGCAATTTAGACATTTTTGAAAATCGCAGAAATTTTCACTCTTACCGTATTTTCGTGGAATAACAATCGAACACGTTATCCTCTCGAGTTCCTGTAAATTACATCTGAAACCTTATTAAGCAATCTTTAATTTGCATATTTATATATTTTTTTAGATTAAAGAGTTTATGAATGACAGAAATTTGAATTCTTCTAATTCCTCAAAATTTGAAACTTTTACTGTTTCATCGTAAAATGACTTCTGAATGCGATGATTTGTAAAATTTTTGTAAATTGCACCTCAAAGCTCATTACATAAACTTTAATTTCCATACCGCACTATCAGTCTAGACCAAAAATTTCCTACACTCTCAGACAGATCTAATGAAATTATACTTTTGCATTTGTTTTGATGTCATTATTTTATTGTAACAGAAGTTATATATTATGATCAATATTATATTGCAAAAAATTTATCTTTGTTATTTAAGTAATCTACTCCCATTTTGGCTGCCAAATGGTCTTTTTTTAATTTATTGTAACTTTTTTTTAAAATTGTATATACAACGAATTCTGAAACTATTAGTCAACAATATTAATCTTTTTGTGCAATGGAGTATACAATTTTTTTTGTAAAAATTGTGGATTAAAAATGTGGATTATAAACGTATTAAATATTATAAATGTTGGATCATAACAAAGATACAGTATTACTTTATCATTAATGTTGGATCATAACAAAGACACAGTAATACTGTACCTTCAATATTTATGATAAGTTTGATTAAATTAATTATATATTTGAAAATTTTACTTTTTTTCCTAAATAACTTTGAAACAAATTTGAAATTTTGTTTTAATGTTTACTTTTAGAATGTATTTGAGAAATTGCACTCGACGAAACTTGCTATTATGCTCCTCCCAAGCGGAGTTGGCAAACCGAAACCATATTGATCAGCTATTGACCGGGGTTAAAAAATATAAAATTCTATTAAAAAATAGGGGTTAATTGTAGAAGGGTGAAAATTGAGAGTAATATGAATTTTTTTTATTCTAAGTTATGACAAAATAAAAAAAAATTCTTGCCAAAAAATTAAAGTTTACAATTAACAAATAAAAAATAGGGGTTAATCGTAGAGGGGTGAAAAATTCAGAGTAATATGAAATTTTTCATTCTGTCATGAAAAAATGAAAAAAAAATTCTTGCAAAAAAAATTAAATTTTTTAATTAACAAGTAAAAAATAAGGGTTGATCGTAGAGGAATGAAAATTTAGGATTGTATGTATATTTGTATGCTTTATCATAAAAAAATAAAAACTAAAAATTTTGTCTAAAAAATAAAAAAAAAATTTAGGGGTGGACTACCCTTAATATTTAGGGGGATGAAAAATAGATGTTGGCCGATTCTCAGACCTACTCAATATGCTCACAAAATTTTATAAGAATCGGTCAAGCCGTTTCGAAGGAGTATGGCAACGAAAACTGTGACACGAGCATTTTATATATTAGAAGAATATATATATATATATATATATATATGCATGGATGTCAGAATTGATGAGTTTCAATACGAACCAAGTTCAATTTACAATTAAATTTAATATTCGTAAACGTAGTCGATTGCAACTTTTTCACTTTTGTACACAGCGAAAAAATCTACATTCTATAAAATTTTGTTGTATACTTCTTAAATAATTATATAAAATCATATTTAATTATACATAATTATATGTAACGACTGCAAATACGTAGATGACCATTAGATAACATTATATATAAATATGTATAAATTTATATATTTATATAAAATTATACATAATTATATAAAATTTTATATAATTATACAAAATTATATATAATTGTATAAAATTATATATATTTATACAAAATAATATATAGAATATTATACATAACTATACAAAACTGTATAGATTTATATAAAATTAGATCAAATTATATATAATTAGATGTAATTTTATATAATTATATATAATTTATGTTCCCCGGGTTATATTGTTTAGTTAAGTAATCTAAGTCAATGTTTCATATTTATAAATAAATATTATTATTTTTTTAAATAGTTCAATGTTTGAGGCCTGATAACTCCGAAATGGTTCTCTACGCATATATTCAATCAAACAATTTATGTAGATCGTTAAATTTCCTACCAGAATGCGTATCGATCATAGCTATAAAATGCTTTGTTGTCGACTAGAAAAATTCAAAAGTAAAAAAAAAAAATTAGGAATACGGTAGACCCTGAAGGCCATCCGTGCAACTTCCCGCTAATTTCATGCCTAGGTGCATAAAACTTCGAGCTCAAAAATACAATTTATGTTTTATTTTGAGGTCTTCGAGCTTAAAAGTCTGATAGAAGTATCATAAAACAATATTCTTTAAATTTTCGAACCGCACTAACTTTTGAATAAATCAACCGATTTTCACGCGGTTAGCAGTAATTGACGCAATTTTTTTAGTTTCATGATAAATCTTTAATTTTGAATTGATAAAACTAGGAAATTTGGAGTAATTCCAAAAAAACACTTTTTTTGGTTTTGTTTTGTTCATGATATTTCTTGAACGAATTGACTAATTTTGACCGGCTTGACGGCGATCAACGTAATTTTTTCATGCTAATAGCTGATTAGTTTTTGAAATCGATCAGTGCAGCCGTTTAAAAGTTATTCCAAAAAATGTCGGAGTTATGTTAAAAAAACACTTGTTTCCAAATATTTTATCGAGAATATCTCTCGAACCAATCAACCGATTTCCACGTTTTTGGCGGTGATCGCCGAGGTTTTTTAAGCTATGAAATTATTCTACATCATCAAAAACGATCCGAGAAGAAATGACGAAGTTATGTCAAAGAAAATCACTTTTTTCGGTTTTCTTTCGTTCACGATATCTCTCGAAAGAATCAACCGATTTTGATCGGATTGGCGACGATCGGCGTGGTTTTTCAAGCTTAAGGGCGGATTAGTTTTTGAAGTTGATCGATAAAGCCGTTTAAAAGATATTCCAAAAAAACCACTTTCAAAAATGATTATTTTCTAATTTTTTGGAGATTTTTCGAGATTTCTTAAAATCTATCGGTCTGAATCGGTTCAAATTCTCAGGAAATCTAAGTTTGAGGGAAGTCTGTAGAACGCCGTTTAGTTCGTTCCGATCGGTTCAGTCGTTCAAAAGTTATAAGCGAGTCACATAGTCACACACACACACACACACACACACGCGCGCGCGCGCGCGCGCACGCACGCACACACACACAGGCATAGTGACAACATCGCGGGAGTAGTCAGGGAAACTTCCTAGGACCTCAAAACGTCGAGATCTGATGAAACCTCGATTTTTTCAAAACGGGGTACAACCAATAACTTCCCGATTTTTGAAAATCTTCGATTTTCTTAGCGGGAAGTTAAAAATTTTTTCTTTGTTATTTAAATGGAAATAAAAAATTAAGTACAGCCATCTCCATATATTAATATCAAGGGCTAAGATTTTCACAATGTCTTTGATTAGGGATACTCTAAAGAATTTTCAATTTCCTTCAAAAAAAAAAATGGCTTGTTTTTTGAAACACTCTAATATATATGTATATATACATATATTGTGACTTATCCGCTTTAAGAGATCAAACGATGGCTCATGATGAGTAATGGATGACCGCGCTCGGTAATTATAAATCAAAGATGCGATGAGGTTTTTTCTATTAATTAAAGTATAAAAAAGTCAACTCTTGTACCTTCAAAGAAATATCTCCTCTTTTGTGATTTCTTTATTTCAACTTCAAAAAGTTTTTTTTTTCCACTGTTTGACCGTAAGGGTATCCTCTTATTTTTTCTTATTTGAATAAAAAACAAAGTTCGAGGTCGAATAAAGAACTCAAAATAATATTCAATTAGAATCGTCTTATTACCTAAAGTGTAATCAATACAGAAATCAAAAAATTTTGAAAAGAAGTTCTAAGGTTTTTGCGATTCTAAAAAAGCTTCACTTTTGAGTGATATATTGAGAAGAATGGATATGAAGTTGCTAATTCAATTATCGATTTTATATTGTTCAGTAATATCTTCAAAAATTTGATCACATGTATAGAGAATACAGAGGGTCTCTCAGAGTGTTCCGTGATTTAATGTAAATTTGATTAATTGTTTGAGCTAATGAATTGCATATAACATTTTAATATCTTTATAAGTGCATCATAGTTGCTTTATATAAGTTTCTTAATTAATGCTCGCTAATAAATAATCTAATTTAACTAAAATAGATCACAGCGTGTAAGCCGTTAAATTAGCCGCTGTGCACGTGGCAATATCAGTGAAAATTAATTAATACAGTTAGATACTGTGTAACAATTGCACTCCCATTGCATAATTTTTTTTGCCTATTGTGATTATTAAGGTTTTCTTTAATTTAATCATAAATTGTGCATATATATATATATATATATAAAGCAGGAGGTTTAATTGGGCACTTCCGGCGAAAATTTGAATTTTCAGCGGAAATGCCCTAACTAAGCTCCAGTTAAAAAATTCTATGACAATCAAATTTATCGTCTTATCCCAAAATATCTTAGGAAAGGCCTAAACACAGCTGATTTCAAAAGCGGAACTGAAAATTCCAATTTTATAAGGTCCATCAAGGAAGTTACATTTTGGCACACCCTAATATATATATATATATATATATATATATATATATATATATATATATATATATATATATATGTAACAGGGTAAAATTACCCTAAATCGATAAGTCACCGGATATCGATAATTATTCGACATAGCACTGGCGCGTCTCGATCTTCGGGCCTAAAGGGAGAATAGGAGGGGGTGAGTTTGGGTTAAAATAGGTGAGCCGTGCAGTGGAAAAGGGAGAAGTAGTGTGACCGCCAGACTGAGTGCCACGGAAATCAAGAAGGACCGTTCCCGAGAGTAGTGACGAGACGAAGGAAGCCAACTACAACTAGGACTTCATCCTCAACGAGTGAGTTAGATCATCGTTTTGTTCGTCAAGGTATCAATTATTACTCTGTGGGAAAGAAGTGGACCGCGGTTTACCCAATACCCAGTTACTTCTCCTAATTTATCAATTGGATCGTTTAATCGACGATTATTTCAATAATTAACAGTTGAACATTTGCTAGTTTTGGATTTAGTGATTTTCATGGGGGCTTATACCCGAAAATCTCTCAATCGACCTTGCGGGAAAATTTAATAACTAAAGATTATCAATTAATTAATTAACATCCGAAAATTTCGTCAATTTTATTGTTGTAATTTTTATAACAATTAACTTAGTAAAATTGATTAATTTTTGTTACTTGAAAATAATCGACAAACTTTTGTTCGTGGAATTTTGGTCGAGCGTCAATACATTTTGTGTCGCAGTAAATTCCAATACCCAAGGTCAAGTAAAACTTAGCTAGCGAATGTTCTAGCAAATAAAATTTGAATGTTTCGACTTGGGTTGAATTTTTTATAATTGGTAAAACGATTGTAAAATTATTAAGAATTTTATATTAAGAATTAATTACTGAAAATATTTTATATTGTAAAACAATTTTATTTATTAATGAGAAATTTAGTAATTTTGGGATTAAGTCCGTGAATTAGTTAAATTAATTTTTATTCCAATTTGATAATTATCGGCGTGGACATTAAGTCCAAGAAATCAGTCATTTGAGTCAAAATTGTCACAGTAAAAATTTAGTCAGAATTAGTTAATAATTTTATGTTAATAATTTTGAACGTGGTTGTAAAAATTCTTTCGTGATTGATTTAATTATCAAAAGATAGTTTAGGGTATTAAGATCTTTTGTTTTAAATAGTATTGTTATATTGTTAAGACCATGACTATAAGTTACTGAGGAATTTTAATCCATCTAATATTTTAATAGAATTGAAATTAACAATTGGAATTTGAGAATTGTAATAGTTAGTTAGAAGTTGGTTGTAAATTGAATATTGTTTGTCGTTTTATTAAATTACTAATGATTGAATAATTAATTTAAAATATTTAATTAAAATTAATTACAGTCGATTTTGTTAAAATAAAATTTATAAACTAAAAACCAATTAAAGTCAAGTCAGTAGTGTTAGTGTGAGACAAGTGTGGGTTATGTGTGAGTTGCAGAGTATCTAGGTCTACGTTTCGTCACTGGGCTGTTACTGCTGTAGCTGGAGCGGGTTATGAGAGTGTGCTGCAGGACATCTAGGTCTACGTTTCGTCACTGGGCTGTTACTTCTGTGAGCCGAGTCAACGATCCCGGTATATGATCCGTCTCTGTGCGGGTGATTATAGGTTTAGTAATCGGGTAGACGCCGAAAGGGGCCCGTCACGTGTAGACGCCGGGAGGGGCACGTGTTAGAAATCGACGGGTAGACGCCGGGAGGGGCTCGTCGAGAATAAGATATTGTTAAGTGTGGTTAGTGTGTGAGTGAATGAATTTTGTTAACTAATTTTAAGTCAAACACCGTTAAGTTTTTTTTATTGTTAATAAATGTTGATCAACCTTGTTAATTAATTATTTATTATTCAACAGCACCTTCCTCCACTCTCTCTACCCTAAGATAAGATTTCTCAGTTCTGGACCGGTTCCAGGAACCGTGATTAAAAATCCTAGTGGCGCCCCGATAATTATATTGCTGTTAGTTTTGTTTATTTATTTATAAAATTGATTAGAGGCCAACCTGAGCAGGTAAAACTGTTACAATATATATATATTGTTGTATGTCAATTTATTGGCGGTATTTCACCGAGACATGACTTCAGTCATTGTACGTAGTTCAGTGCCGTACCAATCTGTCCAACTACTTTAGGTGCCTGTACTTACGTGACTATAACCCAGTAGTGAATGAGTATAAGTGCCTGTGCAATATCACTTTATACTAACATTAAAATAAACCTCTGTGTTGTAGCTGTCAACCTAAATATGTTCGATTCCGAAAAACAAAAATCAGCTAGTTTATCGGTCGGCGCAAAATGTTGCGGCTACTCGTAAGGCATCGCAAAGGAGTATGTACAGTGCGTTGGCTGTAAAGCCTATTTTCACCCAAGCTGTGCTGAACAAGCTGGGTCTCAGCCTAGTGGATATATTCAACGTTGTTGTGGCCGGCGTGGGTCTTCCTGCCCAGAAGATATTTGTGATACTTTTAAGCAAGAAATACTGGCTCTACGTAACAGCCTTAAAAGCGATATCACATCACTGCATAATCACCTCTAGATTGACGTCATAAATGAAGTAGAAACTGTTATCTCCAGTGTTAATGGGCTCAAATCTCAGGTAAAACAGTTTACAGAGCAATTTCAAAACAGAATCTGTGCTGTAGAAGAAAAACTCTTGAACAGTGAAGTACGCATAACGGCCAATGCTAACAATATAGTCTCTAATGTCCAGAGAATTGAGGAGCTCCATAATAAAGTAACTGACATTCAAACTCAGGCTGATAGCAGTGTTATTCTGCGTGAAGTAGACGATCGTTTAGCTAGAAGATACAATGCCTTGTTTTTGGGTATCATATCTTCTCCTAAAGAGCGTCAAGCTGATGACCTTTCCAGAGTTCAGAATATTTGTGATACTCTTGCAAATAACTTCTCAATTTCCTCCTGTTCAAGACTGGGTAAATATTCATCAAACTCACTCCACCCTAGGCCGATACAGGTTACTTTTGTTAACCATGTTTCTGTTGATCAGATTATAAATGGATTGATAAGAGCAAAGAAAACCAAGAACTCTCTCTTGTCTGTGGAGAATCTTTCGATTGTCCACGACAGAGCAGATCTCTAAAGGAGCGAACAAAAGAAACGACATCAACAACTCCAGGAATGGACAGCAGCAGGGGAACGGAATTTGAGGATTGTCACTCATGTTGGTCAACCGAAGATAATCAAGGATCATCGGAATAGTTTAGCCTCGACTCCCAAAAACTCAGCTTCTTAAATTCCACTACCTCATCTTACCTGACGTTATATCATAAGAATGTCAGGGGATTTAATACTACATTAGACAATATATTTTACAAAACTTGTATGGCTGAGTATGATTTTTATGCTTTTTCTGAAACCTGGTTCAAAACAGGTGTATTATAGTGTTAAAGGTGATAGGTGTTATAGGTGTTAAATAGTGAAATTTTTAGTAACGCCTATTCTGTTTTTAGGTGCGACAGACGTGAGGGGTTCAGGAGGTCGGGTGGAGGTGTGCTGATCGCATGCAGGAGTACGCTTAATGCAATACCTATAAAATTTGATGATATACTATTACTCTTCCCTCAGATTGAGATTGTGGGAGTATTCTTTATTAATCTTGGTATAAAAACTCATCTAATTAACATCTATATCCCACCGGACCTGCATGCACATATCTACTCTGACCTCCTTGAACGACTGTCGTCTCACTCGACCATGGATGCTGGTGCGTTGGCGTTGCTGGGCGATTTCAACTCGCCACACTTTGTTGACTCTCCTGCTGGGGGCTTGGACACAAAGGCTGATCTGTTAATTAACTTCTCTATACGTAATAACATTACGCAATATAATGAAGTTCTCAACACACATGGTAAGATACTTGATCTAGTTTTTTCGTCAATTAATTGTTTGGTTTACGAAGATAATTCTCCATTGGTTAAAATTGATACCTATCATCCTGCACTGAGGATTACAGTTGAAATGAATTTAATAAGACCAAAACTAACTATAAAAAAACTGCTGAGTAAATATAATTTTCACAAGCTTGATAAATCACGACTTATTGCCGAGCTTGGACTTATAAGTTGGGAACCGCTGTATGATTTTGAGTCCCCTGATGACATGTGCAACTACCTATATACTCAACTTGACCTGGCATTTGCCAATTCGATACCTAAAACTAAATCAAGTTCTTATAAACCCTCTAAATATCCACAATGGTTTACATCAGATATAATATATGACTGTAAGATTAAAGAATCTCTTCGTCGGAAATATAAGGAAAGCATGGGAAAGTCATCTTACATCTCAAATCAATACAAGCATCATAGAAAATTGCATATAATAACTATATCAATATGACTGAAAATAAACTCCTTACTGATCCTAAATCTTTTTGGAGTCATGTTAAATCAAAAAAAGGAAATAATCAATTTCCTAGCAGCTTTCTAATCTCAGGCAATTATACTGATAACTCTCAATTAATTGCTAATTCTTTTGTTAAACATTTCAGTAATGTTTTTGAACAACTTGACGACAATGTATTCTCTCATCTTACAGTCTGTAATACTGAGCACTTAGGGCGTATTGAACTTCCAACTGATCTAGACATTTTGAGCTGTATCAAGAAATTACCCAACAAAATGTCAGCTGGCATTGATAGTATTCCTTGTAAAATAAATGAAGAATGCTCTGATCAATTAATACTGCCCTTAAAAATAATTTTCCATAATTGCCTAAATAAAGGTGTCTTCCCCACCATTTGGAAAACTGTCAAAGTCTGTTCAATATATAAGTCAGACGAAAATACTATTATTAAAAATTATAGACCCATCTCAGTTATACCTGCATTTGCTAGAATCTTTGAGATGTTAATTTATGATCTATTGCTACTTTCCTTTGCTCCAAACATCACTTCATCTCAACATGGCTTTTTAAAGAAAAGATCAGTTGTCACCAACCTGCTACCATACACTCAATATAGTGCTGACAATATATCTCGTGGGAAACAGTTTGTTGTCATCCATACAGACTTCTCAAAAGCTTTTGACAATGTAGACATTGCAATACTCGTTGACAAAATAATAAATCGAGGCATACCCGAATTATTAGCTAACCTGATGATATCTTACCTAACAAATAGGAAAAACATTGTACTTTACAATGGTTTCCTATCTCCAGTCTTTTATTCAATATCAGGGGTACCACAAGGATCCAATCTTGGTCCACTATTGCGCGCCTCATAAGCGAAGCGTTGAGGTGGGTACCACTGTCACTTCACTCAAAACAACTGATTTTTCAAACTTAAAATGTCTCTATTTATCACATATTGCACTTGTAAAATAATATATGCACACACATATCAAGAAAAAAACCGTATTTTTAACACTCGTGATATTTTTTATGCTATTTTTGTTATTTAAACTTGTAACAGGGTAAAATTACCCTAAATTGATAAATCACCGGATATTGATAACTATTCGACATAGCATTGGCGCGTCTCGATCCAAGAGCCTAAAGGGAGAATAGGAGGGGGTAGTTTTGGGTTAAAATAGGTGAGCCGTGCAGTGGAAAAGGGAGAAGTAGTGTGACTGCCAGACCTAGTGCCACAGAAATCGAGAAGGGCCGATCCCCGGAGTAGTGATGAGACGAAGGAAGCCAACTACAACTAGGGCTTCATCCTCGATTAGAGAGTTAGATCGTCGTCTTATTCGTCAAGGTATCAATTATTACTCTGTGGGAAAGAAGTGGACCGCGGTTTACATAATACTCGGTTACTTCTCCTATTTAATTATTAATTGAATCGTTTAATCGACGAATTAATTAATTAATCAGAATTTTGATATTCGCTAGTTTGGATTGAGTGATTTTCATGGGGGTTTATACCCGAGATTCACTTAATCGACCTTGCAGGATAAATTACTTCTAAATTCTTCGGGAGAAAATTTTAACTAACTAAAATTATTTAATTAAATTAATTAATGTTCGAAAAAATTCGTTAATTAATTGTTATAATTTTATAACAATTAACTCAAGAAAAAGTGATTAATTTTGTACTTGAAAATAATCGAGAAGCATTTTTACTCGTGGAATTTTTGGTCGAGCGTCGATATATTTTGTGTCGCAGTAAATTCCAAACACCCAACGTCAAAGACAACTAAACTAGTGAATGTTCTAGCTAACAAAATTGAAGGTTTCGACTTTTGTCAATTTTTATAATTTAGAAAATTTTTAGGATTTTATCGAAAATTATATTAGGAATTAATGATTGGAATTATTTTATATTGTGAATTATTTTAGTCACGTGTGAATTAATTAAATTTTGGGATAAAGTCCTTGAATTTTAGAAAAGTAAAAATTTACTAAAAATTAAAAATTAATAACGTCGGCATTAAGTCCAAGAAATTAGTTATTTCGTGTTGAAAATTTCATACGAAAATTCGGTTATAATTAATAAATTTTCATCATTAATTTTATGTTAATAATTTTCAACTTGGTTATTAAAAATTATTTAGATTAAGATAATCATCAAAAATAATTCTCGGATTGAATAATTTATGTTTCGACAGAATATTAAGACCTCTGTCTATATAATTTCAATTTATTAATTTAAGGCATTAAGACCATTTGTTTTAATAAATTATTGTCGTATGTTAAGTCCATGGTAGTAAAGTAGTCAGGAATTTTAATCTGATCTTATAATTTTAATCCAATCAATACTTTAATTCAAATGAAAATTAACAATCGGAATTTAAAAGTTGTGATATTTAGCTCAGAGCTATTTTTGAATTTGCTTGTTTATTCGTAACATTGTTAATTAGAAATTAGTGATTGAATAATTTAATTAAGTAATTCTAATTTAATTTAATTAAATTCATAAATAATAAAATAAAATTTATAAAATCAAATCATTCAAGTGTGGGTTATGTGTGTGAAGATTAGTGTGGGTCATGTGTGATAGAGAGTGTTAATAGTGTTAAGTTGGTTCTGGATAGCCGATAGTTAGGCTAGACGATCTCTGTCACGATGTTGTCTTTGTGCAGAGTAATTCGTTAGTTCTGGTTAGCCGATAGTTAGGCTTATATTAAAGTGGTTCAGTTCTGGTTAGCCGATGGTTAGGCTAGACGGTCTCTGTCGCACTGCAGTCATTGCGCAGAGAGACTCGATGGTCCTGGTTAGCCGACAGTTAGGCTATAGTTTTAAGTTGGTTCTGGTCAGCCGATAGTTAGGCTATAGTTAATAAGTTCTAATTAATTATAGTGTGAGTGTGTGAGTGAAATTTCTATAAGTTAATCTTATATAAGTGCTTCTTTTGTCAATTTTTATTGTTAATAAAACTGATCAGATTGTTAATTAATTATTTATTATTCAACAGCACCTTTTTCCACTCTGTCTACCCTCAAATAAAGAATTCTCAGCTCTGGACCGGTTTCAGGAACCGTGATTAAAAATCCTGGTTGCGCCCTAATAATTATTGTTGGTTGTTAAAATTGTTTGTTATTTACAAAATTGATTAGGGGCCAACCTAAGCAGGTAAAGCTGTTACAAACTAGTTAAAAAACTGTTTAAAAAGTTCTGTCTTGGACGTCCGCTTGTCTGTATGTGCGGATCTCGTATCTTGTGGTCACGATAGTGAGTGAAATACTTCACTTATCGAGTTGGTTTTTTTTTATAGGCTTCAATATTTTGAGGAATAGAAGCTTATTACTTTTCACGGTATAATTCGATGTAGTTTAATTATTATTTAATAAATTTAATATCTACTGTTTTTTTTTAGTACTGTGGTATATCTATATATATTGTGATGCACCTAGTGCATCCAGCAGGTGACGCTACCTGTTGTTAGAGCGCTATCTATTACGAGGGCGCAAATTCAAATAAAATATTTACAAATAATCTCAATTTTGTTGTAATGAATGAGATTATGAGGCGTGCACTTTTGGATTTTCCAACTATTATTTATTATTATCATCAACGATGTTGGTTCGTTATTATCAGTGCACTTGGACCTTTTTGCTGATCACGCAAAATTATCACTCTATTAATAGTGCATGTGACTGTACCTTTCTGCAGGATAACTTGGTTACATTTGCGGAATGGTGCAGTAACAATAAACTATTATTAAATCAAACTAAGTGCAAGATTATATCGTTTCACAAGTCAAAAAACCCTATCATATCCGACTATTCCATAGATGGGACGATCTTAGACAGAGTCTCCACAGTAAATGATCTTGCAATAACATTTGACTCACAACTTACGTTTACAGATCACTATACTAACATTATAAGATCGTCTATGAGAACCCTGGGTTTTATCATACGTACTACTAAAAAATGTAAGAACTATAATATTGTCAAAGCCCTGTATGTTACACTTGTCAGGCTTAAACTCGAATATTCTTCAGTAGGATGGTCACCAACATATAAGAACCATTGTAACAACATTAAGAAAATACAGTATAAATTCCTCAAATATTTCTTATTTAAAAAGTTTGGAATATACCCTGATCGTGGATCTGATTATCTTAACATGTGTGTGGATGCAAACTTACTGACTCGTGAAGAGCGCAGAATCTGTGCATCAATATCATTGATATCCGGGCTATTATCTCATGACATTGAATGTTCTAGGTTTCTTGAACAGATTCCAATATTAGTACCGCAAAGATGCTTAAGATCCGGTCAACCTTTTTATCCGCCTCGGCAGAGGAGCAATTTCACCCTCTTTTTACCTATCAATAGACTGATTAACGCCTGCAATTATATAGTCCAACAGAATAGTGATATTGACCTACTGGGCTATCAATCGCGTTGCAGCGCCAATGCCTTGGCATCCATCATAATTAACTCTAGACAATTCAACTAGTTAAAGCATATGATCATACTCCATCTCCTAAATAATCATATATTTTGTACTGAGTTAATCTAAACTATCGTAATGTAATAATAAATATAGATTTACGAATAGTATATTATGTAAGTCAAAGTCAAACACCTGTATTTATAAGTTATATTTTGTTAATATTTTTTTTTATATTTACTAATTGCAACATATGTAATACACCTTCACATCATATATTAATGGGCGTGTTTGGCCGAAATAAGTACTTACTAAATGTAGTAAGTCACTCACTATACTTACAAAATTTTCGGCTGGGACACAAAATAAGTGCTAACGCAGTAAGCATAGCTTAATATACGACGCCATATTGCTTACTGTTGATGTAAACAAAACGGACAAGAACAAACCTTGATTCACTAAATTATCGATATTATCCACTGGGTCGTTTAATATTTCTTCCAATAAAATATTTTTCATAAAATTATCCATTTGCAAATATTTATTTGGATTAAATTATATTGCTAAATTTAGTACTGTCAATTATATTCAGTATATGAGGTTATGTACGGGATATAACGCAAACCAGTGTTTTGTGTTATGTTAATCCAGTAAGTCTGTCCTGGCCGAAAAGCGCTATAGTCAGCTTGTAAGATTTTAATTTTTTTATGCTTACTGGTTTACTAAGTTTAGTCAGAACTTACTTCGGCCAAACACACCCAATGTATCTTTTTGTAACCTCATAATTGGTCATACAGGCTGTCAGGTTTTATTAATAAATAAGGAAATAAATAAATAATAATAAATAAATAATAAATTCCTAATCTATTTCATCTTCCTGGAGACTATCTCCAAGCTACCCCCGTGATAAAACATCCAGTGACTACCACTGATGATATACCCGTTAATGTTCGGCAATATAGATATCTTCCTATTCATAAGGAAGAAATTAGTCAACAGGTTCAAAAATTACTTAAGGATGAAGTTATTGTAGAATCCGACTCTTCTTACAACTCACCACTCTGGATCGTCCCTAAACGACCAGACTCCCACGGTAATAAACGTTGGAGAATGGTAATAGATTTTCGTCAGTTAAATGAGAAAACAATCGCTGATGCCTATCCTTTACCTAACATCGTCGAAATTCTCGATAGACTGGGAGGAGCTAAATATTTTTCAATCTTTGACTTGGCAAGCGGATTTCATCAAATCGAAATGGACCCTAAGGACCAACATAAAACTGCATTCAGCACCCCTAATGGTCATTACCATTACGTTAGAATGCCATTTGGGATGAAAAACGCCCCTTCCACTTTCCAATGCTTGATGGATCGAGTTTTACTAGGACTTCTTGACGTTGAACTCTTCGTATATTTAGACGACATAGTCACTTTTGCATCAAGCCTTGAAGAACATGGAAATAGCGTAAGACGACTCTTTGAAAATCTATCAGTTGCTAACTTATCCTGACAACCCGATAAATGCGAATTTTTAAGTACCGAAGTAAATTATCTAGAACACATTATAGGGGAAGGAGGTGTGCGCCCAGACCCTAAGAAAACTGAAGCCATCGAAAAATTTCCAAGGCCCAAAAACACCACAAATATTCGGCAATTTTTGGGACTTGCAGGTTATTATTGCCAATTGATTGAAAATTTTTCAGGAAGAGCAAAACCTCTTACAGAATTATTGAAAAAGGATGAACCATTTGTTTGGACATCAGAACAACAAGACAGTTTCGACGATTTAAGAAAAGCCGTATGCACTACACCAGTATTACAATATCCAGACTTTGAACAACCCTTCATTCTCACTACGGATGCCTCTGATATAGCCATTGGAGCCATCTTGAGTCAAGGTAAAATAGGAGAAGAGAGACCAATAGCATATATGTCCAGATTATTGAAACCAGCCGAGAAAAATTATAATACAACAGAAAAAGAATGCTTGGCAGTTATTCATGGCATTCTACACTTTCGACCTCATTTATACGGTCGAAGATTCACACTAGTTTGCGATCATGAACCACTCCGGTGGATAGATTCTGTGAAACCTTCAGTGTAAAGATTAATACGTTGGAGAACAAGATTAAGTGAATATGAATATGATTTTCATTATAAGCCAGGACGACTCAATGTCAACGCAGACGCTTTATCACGAAATCCAGTTGTGCTCCCATTAGAAACTGACAAAAGATCAGGAATGACAGCAAGACAAGCAGCACCAATAGAGGCTTATATAAAGAAGCGACAAACTAAAACTTCAAAACAAAACCCCGCTAACGACGTAGATGCTATTGGACAACGAGTAAGATCTCGTCATCAAACAGAGAAGCCTCCAATTTATTATGAACCAACTATACGACCTACAAGAAATTCCAATCAACCTCCCGAAGAACCACCACCTACTGCTCGAGCCCGAAAAAGCGCATTTCCAAGCTTAGTAGAGAAACGTACTTCGCCCAGAAATAAAGAACCAGAATCAGTATCCACAACACCTAGAAATCGCACAGATGCACTTAAGTTTGCTTTTGACGTGGATGCAGAAAATTCACCTGCTCCACAAGCTTCTTCATCGGAGACAAATAGGAATATCGTTGAAGTATCTCTAATTCCCTCCACAGACACGGAACAATATTACTGGGATCCCCGAGGAGAAAATCCAAACTACGAATCTCCAGATATTAGTAACGCTGATAACGCACAAAGACGACGAACTTCAGCAGTCACTTTTCAACATCCAAACGGTAGATCTACACCAATGAGTTCGTCGGAAGAATCTAAATCAAGTTCAAACTATAAAATAGGACCAGCGAGTAGACATTGGAGATATCCTCCTCATACTCAAGATACATTCCTGAAGAAGAAATTGAAGAAGAATTAGAAGCCGAAGAAGTACTCGTACAACAACTCCCATTCAGGACTCCATTATCTAGCCTCCCTCACGAATTATTTTATCCCGGTATTGAAAACAGTCCGGATGATTTAACCATACATCCCACAAATGAAAACTTGACATACTTCAACGATAACTACTAACATTTTATATCTGCCGATTGTGAATTTACAACTAGAATTTCACGATTGCTTATCGATCTAGATAAATTGAATGCTCAAGACTTAAAATTAAAGAAACCAAGAGTGAAACAAGTTTTAGTTACACCACAAGGTAAAAATAAAATTTTAAGCGCTGGGCTTACACCACTCCACTTCGACACATTTACAGTGCAGGACCTTAAAAATACCTTGTAACAGGGAAAACTGAACTTCCCATGGTCGTTATTGACCACTTTATTGACGCCACGATAAATGAGGGTTTTCCCTTACCGTTCGATTTTTGACAAGTAGTTCAGACTTGTCACCGGACTTGCAAATCGAAAGTCCCCACTGCTGTCCCCAAAAACGAAGCGAGGTTGACAATAGGAAAGTTCGAGAACTCGGAGTTGAGGGTTATAAAAGAGCCGACAAAAGAAACATCAACGCTTTTTGAGCCAGGCCCTGGAACAAGAAACGCTTTTGAGCCAGGCTTTTGAGCCAGTGACGCTTTGAGACAGTGAGGCTTTTGGCAAAACAGTGAGTCAGTGTAGTGCTGTGTAATAAATTTTGTCATCAAGATTTGGGACGATCAAGAAGGAAGTCAATGGACGATCCGGGATTGGGAACCCTTTACTTGGAGTCAGATAGTTCATTGAAGACAAGAGAGAGACCAACCAGCCGCTGATTTCGCCAGTTTCCACCAGGACATCACTCAACATTTGGAGAGTTGTAAAAGTTCAGTCAGGTATTATTATTACAATTATTTCAGGCCAAGCTTGAATTTGAAAATTGAGAGGCCGAATTAACTGTAATAAAATTTGTCAATTAATGATCGCTATTGTCTCAGATGTCACTTTTAATTTAGTAGATTCTTTTATAAGTAAATCATTCATCAACGTCATTTATTAGTTGTTACAAGTTTTTGAGTTATGGGAAATTATTTAAGTAAAATTATCTTGGTAAAATTCGAAATAGTAGAAGCATTTGTGAAATTTAGATAGTCAAGGTCACTTTGGAATATGTAGTTTGAATATTTAATGAGGCTTGTTAAATTTGTAGAATTTGAAATTTGAAATTTTGTAAAATTAATTCTAGGCCGTTGGGCTGAATTTTATTAATTTAGTAAATCTAGTAAATTAGTTTATTGAGAAAATAATTAATGAATTTAATTGAATAATTTTGATTGATAAATTCTGTAATGAATTAAATTAGTGAATTTGGTAATTGGTATCAAAGAAATGTTAAGCGTAAAATTTCAGGAATTTAGAGAATTAGTAATTCGGATAAATTGTGTATTAAGTTAGCGTCCGGTGGACGATTTATGTATGGAATTTAGTGAGTATTTACGTTGTATAGACGCCCGAGTCGGGGGCACAACGGATCAAGTTAGGAAACCGCTGCGTAGACGCCCGAGTCGGGGGCGCAGTCGGGAATAGGTTTTAACTGGTATTCCGTCAGGTTGACGAGGTAAATTCGTATTCCGTCAGGTTGACGAGGTAATTAATTGGTATTTTATGGTATTCCGTCAGGTTGACGAGGAAATTAAGATATTGAGATATTCCGTCGGAGTGACGAGGTTAAGAAAATTGATTATTTAGTTATAAGAATAATTGGCAAGGGCCAGCGTAGGTGAGAGGTTCTCACAATTAAGTTAGTTTATAAGAAAATTGTTAAGTTTGTAATTTGATTGAATAAATCAATTTAATTTGTTATAAAATTTTCTCAGGTTTATTTACAGACTTTCTCGGACTTCTCACGACCCTGTCTTTCTCCTCTCATGCTGCCCCGGTCTCTGGGACACCGTGTCTAAAATCCCAGTGGCGCCCTTTCTAAAGAGGAAAGGGGTAGCTAACTGGACCTGGGCAAAACGCCCTGGTTACAACCTTACTCACCGTAAAGGAAACTATTAAGCAACATGACGTAAGAACTCAGAACCTGAAGATATGTTAGAGAATTTTGATCAAACTATTCTCAAAAAATGCTTACGCGAGTGCAATTGTTCAATAACCTTCTGCTATGGTAGCGTAACAATCCCTGAGGACGAAGCAAGACTAGATATTATTAGTGAATATCACAAAAGTTTGATCGGAGGTCATAAGGAAGTAAAAAAACTTATAGACGAATACGTGAAAGATTTTATTGGCCAAATATGGGAGAAGAAATCACAGAATTTATTAAAACCTGTAAAAGTTGCCAAGAGCGAAAACTAGTTCGAGTAAAAACCCAAGAACCTATGAAAATAACAGATACTCCAGCAGAACCTTTCGATAAAATTTCCATAGATACAGTAGGACCATTACCTACGACACCTCCAGGTACTGTCTATATTTTAACTGTACAAGATAATCTAACAAAATACTGTGTTGCGGTATCTGTCCCAACCATGAAAGCTGAAACTATCGCTGACGCTCTCGCTGGAAACGTTATTATACAATAACGGAACCCCTTAAATAATATTAAGTGATCAAGCCCGTACCTTTGTCGGAAAATTGTTTCACCATCTAGCAAAAACATTTAAAATAAAACAAGTAACAACATCTGGATATCACCTTCAGACAAACGGCAGTCTGAAAAGATTACATATAGTGTTAACGGAATTTATTCAATATTATGTTGAACGATTTGACGACTAGGATAAACTTGTCCCGTTTGCTATGTTTTCATACAATACTTCCGTTCATGAATCAACTAACTTTACTCCTTTCGAGCTTATTTTCGATAAAAGAGCACGCATTTCTAGCTCTTTTCCTCCTGCTGATCAAACTCAAACATAAGGAACTTATTTACAAAACCTTATTACTAGAATGGACGGTATGAGACAATTAGCCAACAAAAAGTGAATAAAATCAAAGCACCGTTCTAAACGTTGTTATGATAAACATTTACACTCTTGCACTTTTGAAGTAGGTAATCTGGTTTATTTAATTAAAGAGCCCAGAAAAGGCAAGTTTGATTCTCACTATAAAGGTCCTTATACAGTGGTAGAATTGTTAGATAATAATACTGCTATCATTGAGAATTCAAATGGTAAACGATTATTAAAGGATGTAGAAAAATTAAAAATTTGTAATACTCAGAAGGATGAGTCCGACTCCGAATCATATTTAATAAATTAAAAATCATTATGTTTCAGAATCAGAAAGGGTTAAATATTAACACAGGTTGAGCATGACACTCCATAGAAAGAGAGATAGACATAACAGAGGAAACCTTCTAACCTCTCCATCAAGATGAGGACAGGCATTTATTTTGAAGCATTGGGAAAGGTATACCTGTCAATGGATAAATGGAAACTTGTGATTAAAATAGACCTGAAGCAACTTACATTGCTACGACCTACCATAACCGGAATGAAAATAGAAGAATTGAAACAAAAATACCCTGACATCATTGACTTAACCGATTGTAGATTATACATTCAATTAAGTCTTTACCAAAGACTAGACAAAGAAATTCAAGACAACTTAGATTTACTACATCAGTTACTGAAAATGGAAAATTCAATATTAATTCACACCAGCAAGGAAATATTAGACAAATTCTTAAAAGAATTCGCTGTTCTGGAAACCACGCCATGGTCAACTACAATTGATGTCGGAAATAATACTCATATAATAAATTCAGAATTTAGCAAAACTCAGCCACTATTAAACCAACATATAATCAATTATTCTCAAAAAGAAGGATTGATTTGGAATATGACAGAACGTGTGACAACGAAACATTATTCTTACTCTCAATAAATCGAACGCATACAAGAATGGAACAACCAAATACAGTTATGTTTTGAGGAATATTTAACTTTGATCAGGAACATAGTAATCGCAGTCAACTCTGCCCTATTAGGACAATTATATTCACCTATAAACAAGGATCAGTTGGAACAGTGTAAATTTATGAATGGGATACACATCTGCACACCTAGCATCGTTTTCTATGACTCAAACATTCAGTCGAGTTGTGAAGCAGACTTGTTAATTGGAAAGGAAACGGCTTCCCTCTCTAATTGTGACATTAGGATCAGTAAAAATTTTAACAATTTTTGGCAACCTTTAAAAGGAAACAATGGATGGTTATACTCACTACCCTCACCTAAATTAATTGATATTATACACGGATCATCAACTTAATATATTACTTTGAATGGATTTGGGATCCTAAACTTTCAGACGGAATACTATGCACGAATAAAGGGGTGAAGCCTTGCTGGAACTCAAAATTTGAATGTACCCAACGATCATAACTTTGTGCCTAACAAAAACTTAAATGTTACACAACTCTTACCGACCATAAGGGAATATGAGCCTGTATTTTCAAATAACCATATTGAGATGTCCTTACCTACGAAAATACTAACTTACAAATACCAACTTTCTTAAATCAAAGAGGAATTGGAAACTAACAATAATCATTTATCGAGTTATCTGAATTACCTAGTTTACTCATTACTCATAGTGGTTTTGATTATCTCATTATATTGCCTAGTAAAATTAAAGTATTTCTCTAGAACTATCTCGAATGATCCTACCTATCGAAAGTGTGAAGGCAATAAACTGCAACTAATGTTTAACATGAACATTTCCTTTCAGAGCCCTCTGAGCTAATCAAGCATATAACCAATGAAGCTAATCATAGACCTTCAAGGATTTTGGGACAACAACGAAAAATTTGTACCCAAAGAAATTACCATAATGTCAATAGACAAGACAATACTAGGACATTGGATTGCACAACCAATATTACCATACAATCAGTGAGTACCGCACATTAAAAGAAAAAATAATTGGGTTTCTAAGTATCATCACGAAATACGATGGAACGACGGAACTACTCCACTATCCGAAATCTTACAAATCATCAAAAATTATTCCATTGGCGCCGACATAATATATACCAAGGGACAAATTAAGTCGGATTACTTACAGAAACTACTACAAACAGAACTAATTAATTTAGAAGAAGATTTGTGTCCAATTTTAGTATATACCGATTCAACTACAAAGTGCATCATTCACGAAGTCAATAATAAATTTCGCTGTTCATTATCAAACGTTCTCCAACTACAACATTGGCTCGCCAGCCAAAGCATCGAGTCGTTCTTTTTGTGATCTATGGACTCCAATAATAACCGAACAGGAGTCACCGCTCAGTTTGGGTATCTTGTTTCCCTAATTGTCATCCATAGACACTGGACCATTGCAAGATCAAAAAGATTCTTACGCAGACTTAGACGTAGCCAGGAATACCAACAAAACTCTGATCCAATCGAATTAGAATTAGAACCAACGAACTATCTAAAAGAAACTCAATTTATTCTACCTAAACAATTGAACATCAAACCAATAGAACTGCTTGTGGCAACTATTATCACTGAAAATGAAGAAATACAAAAATTAGTGATGAAGAATTATTGGAAAGAAAAGATTATAAAAAGAATCAGAAGGAGGCATCTGCAAAATATAGAAGTGCCACTTCCAGATGGTATGAGACTGGCATTTTTAAGAACTTTTGGGGAACTTCCCAATTACTTCTCAAACAACATAGACGCAATCATCAGTGATCTACAATATACTCCCAACATTAAGGCATTTCTACTGCCATATGCGGTTCGACCTTTTTCAACGACAAAGTACTCACCATATCTTTTCCGAGTTATGACAACTACAAGATACCGCCCATATCCTGAGATTAGCTACATACAAGATAACGACCAAGAAAAAACCTACTCTACACCCTGGGCATGATCTAGTTCGATAAAAGGACTAAGCTTCTCTTGCCTCCATCAGACGAGTCTTGATCCTCAGTGACCCTGTCCGGATGGTATAATTGAAATGTGTATCACATAGACTCCCAACAAACTAAAATAAAAAGGGAGAAGAAAGAGATAAATCACGGTTAACCAGTTGAAAATAAAATTTAAATTACCAAAATAATTACCGATAACATTGTTCTGCTTTTAAAAAATCGCAGCTCTTTCCTGGTACTAGGAAGAACGCGAATTAACCACTTGATCTCTGACGCGTTGAGCGGAGCCACCAAAAACAACAGTGGATCCAGAAAATTGACGTTGATGGACCCCTCCAGGTCCGAGAGATGAACTAACCGATTCAACCAAGACCAGCTCATAGTTCATGGCTTTGCCTCGGCATCCTCATCACCATCGTCCTTACTTGAAACTTTTTCTTCTTCCTCCGAAGACGTCTTAATTGGCGGCAAAATTGATCGTTTTACCGAAAGATCAAGAGTAGATACCTGCTTCTCGCAGATCGGCTGAGGGTCAACTTGCTTTTCGCAGATCGGCGGAGAGCCAACTTGCTCCATTTCCCGCCTATCATAAATGCACTGACTACAACAGCAGTCTGCAGAATGAGGTCTACTAGTAAGATGGACAGCCGATACTTGGAGTGCTTCTTTACGAATACTCTCAACAGCAGCAGAAACAATCTTGTAAGTTGAGGATTCCATCTTAGTCAACAGGAAAAGATGAACTGATGCTTTTTAGTGTAATTTTTATGTACTTGTGTGCTCAGGCGGAATGAAGAAACTCAAAATCTAATTCTCTACATTTTAATGACTAAAAGGGATACTTTCCCTAGGTACAAAAGAAAATTTCAAAAATAAATTGAAAACTTAATGCTGTAACGGGTATTTTTCCGGTTTCCAAAAGGAGTGAATTTTAACTGTTGATGATTTGGACAAGACTTCCTCAAATATCTATATCCCCTAGCTCGAATGAAATCTCGCCGGAGTCCAGGGTCTTTTCGGAGATAGTTTATATAATTTATAAATGAAATTTGAGCCTAAATATAATTGATATACTATTTACTTTTATTGAAAACAACAAATATCAAAACTTAAGATGTTAATACATACAAACTTTATGACAAAATTAAACATTATTCGAACATAACCCGCACACACCGCTTGTTTTTCGTATTTTGGTGCCACCTGGTGGCCAAACTCTGTCTACTACCTTTACAAAGAAGTACACCCTAAATTACGGCCCTATTTTCTCGTTTTGTCCTGTTTGGGTGCTTGTAAAGCAACCCTTCGTGGCCCGACTTACCCCCGGTCCCGTCTGGGTGCTTGGAAAGCAGCCCTTCCCTGTGGCCCGATTTACCCCCGGTCCTGTCTGGGTGCTTGGAAAGCAGCCCTTCCCTGTAGCCCTACTTGCCCCTAGTTCCCTCTGGGTGCTTGGAAAGCAACCCTTCCCGGTGGCCAAATTTCCCCCAAATGGTCGTCAGCACTTACCTGGTTCCTGGTCGGAGACGAGGTAGGAGTTCCTTGGTTCCTTCCTGGTGAATAGTCTTCTACAAGGAAGGTTCTAACCACTGGGAAACTTGGTTGACTTTTCCATCATCAAAATCGCTTTTATTAATTCCTAGATCTTTCTCTACGAGTGAAAGATTTTGAAAATTTATCGCCACCTATCGCTCGTCGTCGAACTTCAGATTTTTCAACTATTTCAATCTGATCGAATATCAAATTCACTCATCAATTTCAACAAATTTACAATAAATTTCATACAAAATCAATTCCATACAAAAGTCGTTCGGGACTTAGAAAAAAAAACATTTGTCAAATAATAATTTTTACCAAAATAATTTCCCATACTAATTTTATTTCTGGGACTTAGTAAGAAAATTTAATTTCGCAATGAAAATAATTAATCAAATAATTATTCAGATATTTTGAATCTGTTTGAAGATTTTAATTAAATCTTTCTTTCAGGTAAAATGAATTTTTGTTCTTTAAAAGAACAAAAATTATCGCCACGTAGTTTTGCTTATATTAGCTCGTCGGTTTTTACTGTAAGCGAACGAGTGGCGAAATTCTTCGCCACCTCTCGCCGTGATGGTGAACTCAAAAACTTGCGCGTATTTTCAAATGATATTTAATCGCGGTTAAATATATTTTTCCTTAAAACTAAATAAACTTTTTCAAAAATAATTCGTGATATTAAATAAACAAAAATAAATGATAATTATTTTTAAACAAAATACAAAAGAGATGTAAATGAACAACAAAAAAAAACATCTTTAGTATATTAAATACACTCCGGTATTAATAATGATAATAATAATAGTACTAATAATGATAATAATAATAGTAATAATAATAATAATAATAAAATTAACTGCAGTCGCTGCGTTTTTGTCTCGCTCGCACTCACACTCTATACCATCACAATGCGGAGCTTCTAAATTGTCGCATTAAAGACGACAAACTAGTGAAAGCAAAGCAATAAGTATATTTCCTGATTTTCAATCCTTTGTAAGATCCCAATATAAAATTGAGATGAAATATATGTGAAGCCTATTTATTCGTGATGTGATTGGTTGAAAGTAAATATAATATACATAAACGACACAGAATTATATCATGTTGTGTTTACTATATTAAACTACAGTACGCGTCGCACGATTCGTGATGTGATTGGTTGAAAGTCAATATAATATACATAAACGACACAGAATTATATCATGTTGTGTTTACTATATATTTTAATATTATTAAACTACAGTACGCGTCGCACGAGCGCTTAAATAGTAAAATTTAGTAAATAATAAATACTCTACTTTACCTTAAGTTAAGAAATTTGTATTTCATAAGATCAATAATAGGTGGAGTAATATTACAATTCTAATATCTAATGATACAACGTATGTAAGGTAGAGGTACCTCTACCCCCCACCACTTTAACTGTAACGGTAAAGTGCTTTCAACGCGCAATCCAGTACAGTCGCATGTCATTGTTACCTTCTTCGTTGGATATTCCGCCATATTGTTTCAATCGTTTTATTCATTTCACATTGCGTTATATTTTAAATAACAAATTGATCGTTTTTAAATAAATATTCCGCTTAAATATCAATATTAATTTGATCCTAAATTAATTGCGTCGTGAGGCAAAGTAATATTTTTTAATATAAAATTAAGATGACCGAAACACGTGCAGAGTGGATCCAGTGGTTCACTACCAATGATGAGATCGATAGCTACGAGGTGGATGATGACTCAGTGTAAGTGAATTAATATATCTTTTTTTAATTAACACCTTATGGTTATTAATTTAACAGGCATAAAATAATTTTTAACATTAAAAAAAAACAATTCATGAAATCAATATAATTTGTGAATAAAATAAAGCACAATTACAAAAAATAAAAAAAGGATTACTAAGACTAAAAAAAAGTATTGAAAAGTATTGAACCCCAGCAAACTGTATATCTATATTGTATGTATATATAGATATACGGTTTGCTGGGGTTCAATACTTTTCAATGTTTTTTTTTTTAATCAGGGTATATACATTTTATGCTTGGATTTATGAATATTTACATACATAATATTAAAAAGTTTACCTATTCTACAATATATATAAAATTATAATTCAATTTATAAATAATTATTATTATTTTCAGTGAATTGCGGGGATATGTAGAGTGCGTTGAAGGCACCACACAGGTAAAAACAAGGTATTGCGACAAAACTGAGTAATTTAAATTTTACGTCACCAATGGCAAAGGCAGAATTATAAAAATAATGATCTGGGGACAAAATGCGGTTAAATGGTCTCCAAAAATTAGCGAAAGATCCGTGAGTATAACAGTATACATTGATTATGTAGGTATTTTATTATAAAATTATTAATACTTCCTTCACGTTTACCATAGATCATGACCATTGAGCGAGCCTATGTCCATGCTGCTAATTCAAAATTCAAGGACCTGTGGAATCGAACTGTCCGTCTGACTTAAAAGTGACGAAGGAATCGGTTATCAAAATCGAAACTGATCAATTTTTGGATGAGGTAAATAAAACTTTAGCCTCGGAAGCGCGGGACGTTGTACTCATTCAAGATCTTCCTGGTGCAGAGGGCAAGAACTTACGTAAGTACCGGTTTAAAGATATTGAAAAAGTTATTGCTAAATTTATTAATCCATATATTAAATAATCGATGGTTATTCTAGGTGTTTACGGATGGATCAAGCTACCTTTTGAACTCGTGACTTTTGGTGGAGGAAGCCGCGGTAGCGGTGTAATTGTCGACCATCGGTGGAGGATTTGGGTTCACATCAGAATTTTTAAAGGTCGACCTGAGCTGGTGAAAGGAACCCGAGTATACGTAGATTGTGAATACAGTTCCTACGGTATTATGATTTTTACGATAATTTTAAGTTATTTATTAATTATCGTCAGCGTAATTCATTTGTGAAAACTAATCCAAATATTTCGAATATATTATTTTAGAAGGATCAATAATCACCTGTCAATCTATGAATGACATATACGTTGTACCCGATGAAGCCGTTATAAATATCGAGGAATTGAACGCAATGGGATTCACGTATCCGAAGCGCAAATGCGTGGATGAAAACGCTTCACGTCCAGCCAAGAAATCACCTTTCGATGATTAATCGTCGAAAACCTGATATAATAAGTTAATTTTATAGTATTTATTTTGAGCTACAAATGAAAGACTGTAATATGTGATGTTTAAAGAGTTTATTGATAAGCATAGAACTGGTATTTTTATATCAAGCACACTTACAGTATGTGAGTGAATTTGGAACAAAATATAAAATTTATCTGAACACAGATTAATATTTATGACTGATCTTGCACGCTGAAATTGTAGAAGTTTTTCTATATAAACGATCACCAATCAGATAATATTATATATCAAAAGACTATATGTTATTTATCTGTGAAAATTTATCATATCGTATTCTACATATTTTAAAAAACATAATATGATTAATATATATGAAAATTGCATAAAATTCAAAATATGCTACTATAAAAATATCTCAAGCGGATTGTTTCCACGATCGTTGAAGACACTATTTTATTTTTTTTTCTAATTTACAAAAAAAAATCAACGTAATTAGAATAATCAGAATAATTCCATTTTTGATTTTAATTTCTAAATGATTGAATATGATTTAATTGAATAAGAAAATCTAATAAAAACTTCGTAATAAAATTTATAGAGAGTCAATGATACGGATGATTTAATGTTCTGAATAATCTGCGTTGATTAAGATAATAATATTCAATTATTCTACTTACGTTGATTTGTAATTTTTAATTTTTTTTTTACAATAATGTTATTATGAGTGATTTAGTATTATGAACGGAGTAGTCTACGTGTTTAAGAGCTACGAATAGTTGTTCTGTGTATATCTTTTAGATTATAAAATGTCGTTTTTAATTAAAACAATAATATGAGTATTCAGATTATGATTAAGATTAAAATTAAAATTCCAACACGTTCTATTCTATTTGTACCCTTATTACATAAGCTTAAAAAATATTGACTATTCAGTATATATACGGATACAGTACTATTAAATTTAAGTTTAATAACAGAATGGTATTTAGTACATTGATATATATTCTTCACATAAATGTTGATTAAAATTGTTTGTTGTGACATTGAGAATGAAAACAAAATGTATCACTGTCTCCTAATTAAACGTATTTTTTTAATTTTAATAAACCTATGTCAGTTTCTAATTTTCATTTCGCTCTATTATGCGTTTTGATAATTTTAATACGTCGAAATGAATAAAGTTATTTAAATTGTGTTCTACCCAGAGAAATATTTTCATCTATTCCCGTTTAATGAGTAACATAATTCTTATTAATTCCGATAACAAATAATGTATACTATTATCAATACTTCGATGACTGCGAATAGTCGTGAATTTGCAATATAATGTTTAGAATGATATACGTTTGTCATAAAATAACGCGATCTGTATCATTTTTTTTTATAGATATTTTGCGATAATTTATTTAATTTCAAAAATGATAAAATGTCTTAAAATTTTATTGCTTTAATATTAAACCTACTGTTAACCTAAAATTATGAAAATCATCGTCAGTAAATAATTTGATTATTATTTTTTTTTTTTTCAGAACTATCTTCGCAAGAAATAGCAATTGGACGGAGATTTGAGTAACACCTCGAGAATATTACAACTGTTTAAACTAATTGGATTGTATATTGGTTCATTCGTCATTTATAATTACAAGACACTGAAATATAAAATTGACCTGATTATTTTGATGGAACGATATTAACTGCGTTATAAAAGAATCGATAAAATTGATCTGAGACGAATTATATGAATTTGAATGGACTATATAACCTATATGAATTTAACTTGACTATGGAATGTATTTGACCTTGATTTCGACCTACATTATGTGATAAAGATGTATTAATTTTTTACTTGAAATTACAAGACATTAAAATATAAAATTAACGTAATAATTATTTGACAAAATTAAATCAAAGAAGACACGAAAGAATTGATAAAATTGATCTTCATACGAATTATATGAATTTGACTGGACTATATATTTTATATGAATTTGACTTGACTGTGAAATTAATTCGACTTGACTTATTTATATGAATTTTACTTGACTATGAAATGTATTTGACCTTGATTTCGACCTAACTTAAGTGATAAAGATGTAATCTAGATGAATTATTAGAATTCAAAAGTATTAAGATAACAAATATAGTATTTAGATATTATTATAAGATAGCAAGTTTTCGTATCAATAAAATTCAATAATTATAGTCGTGTAATAAAAAACAACCTACCGGTCGAAAGTAGACGGGTTCGATTTAATTTGTTATTGATAAATTTGATATAGTTTTATGTAAAATAATAACACTTATGTAATGAACGTATATTAATTGATATAATAAATAATTTATGAATATCTATGACTTATTATATGTCTACGTGTGTGATTTTTTATAACATAAGGCTTTAAATCATTTATGGTTTTTTAAATTTTTTCTTCTTATGTTATATTTAGATTTATATGTGAAAGATATACAAGCTGTGAGTGTAATTAGTTAAAGGTTCAATAGGACTACTATTCAGATATTTAGTTATTCTTTACAAATATATTTATTTCTCCCTTTGTATCTTTTTACGATGGGCCGTCGAAAAATTATTAGAACAGAAGAAGAAGAGGCCGAGTTTAAAAAGGCTAAGCGCGAAAAAAAAAATGAACAACAACGTAATCGTCGAAAATCCAAACAAAATTATCCGCTGAATTTGCTTACCTCTAATATATCTCTACAACCTGACTGTTCTATGTTGTCTCACAATCGTCATAATAACGTTAATAATATCAATGAAAACCCTATTCTGGAGAACTACATCGGACAAATGAACGTATTATGCATGCATTGTAACGCCAAACACTTCAAGAACGAAATGGTTTCTAATAAAGGCAATTCTTTCAATGACTGTTGTCACCATGGCGAAGTGAATTTAGATCCTCCGCCAGATTTTCCAATCGTATTAAAATCATTATTTGAAGGTACACATGAAAATCGAAGAATTTTTTTGAACGTATTCGCAATTATAACAGCTCTTTTTCTTTGCGTCGTTCAATACCAATTTTGTTGATCTTAGTGCTCAAAGGAGAGGTCCATATTGTTTTAAAATCCAAGGGCAGATCTATTATCAAATGAATACATCACTTTATTCATCTTCTGATGAATCACCCAGTTATGGACAACTTTTTATAATAGATTCGAAAGAAGCCGTAGATTTTCGGGCTGAAAACAACGCTCAATGTGATAAAGAAATCTTTACTATTATTGACGAAATAATGCGCCAACATAATAAATATGCTATGTCCTATCGTATGATGAAAGACGTATTGGAATCAGAATCGGTCGTTGATGCGACGGGTAATACAATTGAACCCGAATTAAATTTGGTATTTACATTAAAACCAGGTATGGACGTTCGACGTTACAATTATCAAAGAGTTAATGAGGTTGCTGCCGTCTTTTTCAACGACAGCCGATGGCGATATTCCCGAATCTTACGTAACAATACAAAATAAAAATACTAGGACTTTAAAACGATTAAGAACAATGGATCCCAATATTGACCATGGGTTATCCTCTATTTTATCCTCATGGTAATCAAGGTTGGCATGATTCTATACAGAAAGTAATTCATGTTAATCGAAGAGTAACACGAGCAGATTATCATAAATATAAATTAGCTACTCGAAACGAATTCAATCCTTTTTTAATGGGTAAACGTTTAACACAACAGTGGATTGTTGATAGTTATGTAAAAATTGAAAAAGATAGATTAAATTACTGCAAATAAATCAAAAGAAACTACGAGCAGAATCATATCAAGGATTATTGGATCACTTACAATCTCGGGTTAATAGTAACGCAAATCAACAAATTGGAAAAGTAATCATTTTACCATCATCTTTTACTGGATCTCCGAGGAATATGTTACAACATTATCAAGATGCAATGTCGATTGTCAGAAAATTTCGTAAGCCAGATTTATTTATTACAATGACATGTAATCCCAAATGGCGCGAGATTACTGAAATTTGTTACCGGGCCAAACAGCGTCCGATAGACCTGATTTAGTGGCACGCGTATTCTCCATAAAAAAAGATAATCTAATTAATATGATAGTCAAAGATAAGCTTTTTGGCGAAGTCGTTGCTTACAATTGGGTAATTGAGTTTCAGAAACGAGGGTTACCACACTTGCATATGATGATTACCTTAAACAATGCACAAAAAATGTCAACTTCTGAACGAGTAGATAAATTTATATCGGCAGAAATACCCGACAAATCTAAGAATCCTACATTAATAAATATTGTTACATCGAATATGCTTCACGGACCTTGCGGAGATTGGTGTTTAATCAATGGAAAATGCTCTAAAAAATTTCCGAAAGCTTTTCAAAATGAAACTTTGATGGATCTTAATGGATATCCTTCCTACCGCCGTCGCGATAGTGGGATAACATTTACAAGAAATGAATCAACACGATTGATAATCACCACGTTGTCCCATATAATCCTACTTTGCTTTTAACTTTTAATTGTCATATTAATGTAAAGTAAGTATCGACGGTGAAAGCTGTTAAATATCTATATAAATATGTGTAAAAGGACACGATAAAGCAGTATTACAATAATGGACAATTACAAGCTTCTCCAACATCTGCGCTAGAAACAAATGGTCAATCATCTAATCAATCAGAAACTATCTCGATTATCGATCATGACGAAGTAAAAAACTTTTGGTGCTCGCTACGTTGGGCCAGTCGAAGGTGCTTGGCGTATTTATGTAACATTGCAAGATAAGAGTCATTCGATTGTACCCTACCAGTGCATTTACCTAATCAAAAATATTATTGTGAAATGAAATGAATTGCAATGAAAATGATATACATTGAGACTCTGCAAAAACAAATCAATGTTGACTATTATTTTTCTTTGAATGAACGTTATCATTAGCTATGAGATACATATATAGTGATATTTCCTATCATTATAACATTTTCAAAAAAAAAATGGTACAAAAAATGTCGACTTCTGAACGAGTAGATAAATTTATATCGGCAGAAATACCCGACAAATCTAAGAATCCTACATTATATAATATTTTACATCGAATATGCTTCACGGACCTTGCGGAGATTGGTGTTTAATCAATGGAAAATGCTCTAAAAAATTTCCGAAAGCTTTTCAAAATGAAACTTTGATGGATCTTAATGGATATCCTTCCTACCGCCGTCGCGATAGTGGGATAACATTTACAAGAAATGAATCAACACGATTGATAATCACCACGTTGTCCCATATAATCCTACTTTGCTTTTAACTTTTAATTGTCATATTAATGTAGAAGTAGTATCGACGGTGAAAGCTGTTAAATATCTATATAAATATGTGTATAAAGGACACGATAAAGCACGTATTACAATAAATGGACAATTACAAGCTTCTCCAACATCTGCGCTAGAAACAAATGGTCAATCATCTAATCAATCAGAAACTATCTCGATTATCGATCATGACGAAGTAAAAAACTTTTTGGATGCTCGCTACGTTGGGCCAGTCGAAGGTGCTTGGCGTATTTTATGTAAACCATTGCAAGATAAGAGTCATTCGATTGTACGCCTACCAGTGCATTTACCTAATCAAAATAATATTATTGTGAATGATGATTGCAATGAAAATGATATAATTGAAGCTCTGCAAAAACAATCAATGTTGACTGATTATTTTTCTTTGAATGAACGTGATCTATTAGCTAGAGGATACATATATAGTGATATTCCTTATCATTATACATTTTCAAAAAAAAAATGGTTCTCACATTCTGAATTATTTCATTTAAGAATATTATTAATTCGTGTGAAAGGTGCGAGGAACTACGGAGAACTTAGAACGGTCGGTGGGGTAGTCTATGATACTTTTACTGAAGCCTGTTTGGCCGCGGGATTCATTGAAGACGACGATGAATGGAAAAAAACGCTTAATGAGGCGGTGATTTGGATGATGCCTCGACAACTACGTTGTCTTTTGTACGTATACTTATTCACTGTCAACCGCTTCATCCGCGCGAACTTTGGGATGAATTTAAAGAATCTATGTCCGAAGATTTAATTAGACGTTTTGGTTTAGAACAAGGGTTAAAAAAAGCTTACATTTTTATTAATTCAATGCTTCATAAAGAAGGTCATAGCCTTACGTCGTTTCCGACGATGCTACAAATACCGAAATCCAAGATCTAGATGCTTCAGAACAAGATTCTTCTTCCGAAACAACGAACCGTTCGAATTATGATAAATTGAATATACATAAAAAAAAAACCGTAGATCACGTATTATCTTTTAGACAATGATCATGACGATAGTAAATGTCTTTTCATTGACGGACCGGGTGGTTCAGGAAAAACTTTCATCTACACAACATTGTGTCAATTATTAAAAGAAAAGAATAAAAACGTATGCACGATGGCATATACAGGTATTGCCGCTACACTTTTACCGAACGGAAAAACGGTTCATCGAACGTTTGGCTTACCCGTTCCTATGTTTTCTGATTCATCCTCGAACATTAAACCGAATTCAAGGCAAGGAGTAATTTTAAAAAATGTTGACGTATTTATTTGGGATGAAGCACCAATGTCTCCTCGATATGCTTTAGAAATCGCAGACCGTACGTTACAGCATGTTATGAATAACAATATTCCCTTCGGTGGAAAAATAGTCATTTTAGGTGAAGATTTTCGTCAATTGCTTCCAGTGCAACCTCATGCTACAAGAAGTGAAACCATTAATTTATCGATTAAATTCAGTCCTTTATGGAAACATTTTCGCACTTTTTCATTAAAACAAAATATGCGAGCATTACCGGAAGAGACAGAATTTGTCCGATTTCTATTAGACGTTGGAGACGGAAAAATTAATGATTCTACCGATATGTTGATGCTTCCAAATCCATGTTTTGCGTCGACCCGCGATAGTATTGTGAACAATATATATCAAAAGATTATTAGCGGTAAACGGTATGACGAACTGACTGGAACCGTAATTTTATCCGCACGAAATATCGATGTAGATGCGATCAATCAAGAAGTAGTCGAACTTCTAGATGCATCTACGGAAAAAATATATGAAGCCGTTGATAGTACCGAAAATTGTGATAATGGTGATTTTGACGATGCAATTTTGCCAGAATATCTCAGTACATTAAATCCACCAAATGTTGCTCCCTACGAACTTCGATTAAGGCAATATTCGATCATTATGCTAATTCGAAATTTAACCTTAAGTGAAGGATTATGTAACGGTACCAGACTTATGATTTTGGAATTGGGCACTAACGTCTTGCGTTGTAAAATCCTAACGGGAGACAAAGCAGGAAATATCGTTTTTATAAATCGCATGACGTTGTATTGCGAAAATACATACCCGTTTACGTTTAAACGACGACAGTTTCCGGTGAAACTTGCATTTTGTATGACTATAAATAAGGCCCAAGGTCAAACGTTCGACAAAGTAGGAATTGATCTTACCAAAGATGTATTTAGTCATGGACAATTATATGTGGCGTTTTCTAGAGTGCGAAGTTGGAAATCATTAGCAGTTTTTTTCGATGATACTAAAATCGATAGATCAGTCAAAAATTTCGTATACAAAGAACTCTATACCTAAATGCTCCACTCGATGGTGATCTATCCGAAAAAAATAAAAATTGTTCGCAGTTTCCCAAATTATTTAATTTTGATTTAATTATTATTTATTTTCGTAGGAAATCTAAATTTTCAAATAAGTTTGTTTATTAATCAAAATCGTAGAGGTTAATGACTACGTTTTCGTTCGAAAAATCATTATATAATTGAAATCAGAAATTCGTAGGAATACATTGTAACGACACATAGAAATATTACTGGAAAATTCTGATAATCATATCTTTCGAATCATGCTATTTCAAACTCATGATTTACAATCTTGATTAAACAGAACGACTAATTCTCTAATCGTTTTAAATCCTGTCAATTCATGTGAATCATTTTAAATCATATCGCTTATGGGCATTTAGCGTTGTGAAATCGTTTTTTATTATTATGTTTAATTAGGGAACCTATCGCTGTGTTCCTCTGTACTGTTTGAAATCATTTAAAACGACGAACGGTGATTAATCCTGATTTATGAATAGAAAATCTTACAGATATAATAGATGGATTTATTAATGAATGTCGGTAAGTAAACAACCGAAAATTTATATCTCTCAAGATAATTCCATATGTGAGTGAAAATTTGAGGAATTAAAACACTGGCATTCCATTCAGTCTTTCGGAAAACCAGCGGAATAATGACAAAGTCGAAATAGTTATATTGAATTTTTTCGTAATGTAGATTTTTAGTCATGTTCATTCGAGTTTGCGAGCGGTTATTTGCATGCTGCACCGTTTGATATAAATTATCCCGGATCTTGGACAATATTTCGAAAAACGATCACAATGTGAGATTCAATAAAAATGTATTTATAATGTTAATAACATAATGAGTTATTGTGACCATGTATAATCATTATAACAAGAAGATTTTCTGTTACCGAAATTATAACGTTTCGAAATTTTCCAGATCACGATTTTCAAGGCGTTCTGATTCTACCTACCGTTTGTTGTTGTTAATATCGAACTTTCTCCACAGGATTCTAAAAAATTTTCGAAATAAGTTTTAAATTTCAGTGATTGTAACAAAGTATCGATAATGAGATATATTGATAATGAAAGAAATTATCACGATATTTTTTATCCCTGATTTAATAACTGCTTGATATTACAATCCAAATTTAATAAATTTAGAATTTTACAAATTGTGCGAATATTAGTCAAACGCCAATAAAGGGCGACCGATATGTATTGGATTATGGCAAAATTAATTTGCCGAAAATCAGAACGAATAATGTTAAATTCTTATGATTACCAAAACTTTTTGGCAATCGAAAATCTGGAATCATAGCGATTTGACACACAAGTTTTATTTGCTTCGCTTTTTCTTTTGTCATGGGAGATCTAGAAATGATTTATATCGTTATTTATAGTCCTTGACAACCAAAAGATACGGAATATTACCTTAATAACCTAAAGACTTTTTTATTTATTTAAAATACTACAAAAAAACACGACATAAATGCATAGTCAATTTATAATCTTCCACTGAGAAAGTTGAAAATTTTCGAAGATTGGAGACTTTTTTTTCTCATAATATAATTGAAACGAACGCATACGAAGTGAATTCATAATCGACTGAATACATCATAATGATATATATATATATATATATATATATATATATATATATATATATATATATATATATATATATATATATCATTTATTAGCATTCGCTTTTCCAAAATCTGTATATAAAAGGTAATTTAAATCGATTTATAAATCGAGTTTAGAATATCTATTGAATGAATGATATTATTCTATAACATATTAATTTTATTCCGTTCTTCTCTGTAAACCGTTATGGATTACAAGTTTTCATAAAAGAATAGAATTTCGACCGCGTATCAATCTAATTTCCAAAATTATTATCTACTATAATTCTTTGCAATACAACGATTTACGATAGCAACTATTATATTCATAAATTATATGAATATAGTCTACTATTATATCTTTAGAACGAAATTTTCGTAATTCTACATTAAGGCGCGCGCTTGCGCGCGCACGTTATTTCTAGTAATTTATATTTAAGCTGTCAGCATAAATTGAAGTCTTCGAGACGTAGACAACTCTGGGTCCAAAGGTGTAACGAACGAATTAACTAAAATCACGAAAAACTCCTCAAACACGTAAACCAAGTACCTATTTCATAACCCAGCATGAAAATGTAAACAATTTTATGGATTTTTCTAACGAAATCAGGCGTTGCCTTTCTAAAATTCTTGGAAAGACTGGGCCCGATCACAATAGAGATGACACCATATTGTTACAGTTTCATAACCGGAACAAACCTTGAAAAGTGATCGGGATCTAATTTTTAGATCGCATCATCATATGGGACAAATCATATAAAAGCCCGAATTTTTGATCAAGTAATCGGTCCAAGTTTACTATCAGTAGTGCCTAGTTTCAAGTTTTGTTCTGTTGGCGCAGTACTTGTACTCCGGTTCCTCGCTGTTAGAGAAGACCCTTCTAGTTTACCTGGTACACCCTGATCCGGTCAAAAAGTTACCATAAATCTGGAGACATCCAATTTATTGCGGCCTGACTCTCAACCCAGATATTGAACTATCTGCAAGTTTTGAGAGTCTCACCACAATAAAGTAATAATTTCAAACGGCACTTCGGAATAACCCAGAGGTTAGTAAGTAAGAACATTTATGTATTTACTCACAATATAGGAATTAAGTAATCAACAAAACTACCACTGTAAACATTTTGTATGAAACAATTATTTTCTTTTCTAATGTTGGGTTAAATGAAAATCATTATTAATTATTTTCCAAACAAAACCTGGCTGTATTAAAATGAGAGAAGATCAAGTGCATTTTAGATTAGACAAACTTCTCTCGAGAGGTGATTACCGCCCGCTGCTTACTTTCACAATTTAAGTCCCCGAGTCAATTTCTATCGCCACGCTTCTAACTCACTATTACATTCGTATAGTAAAAGGGACAGCAATAAAGTATCTATATCTTTACCGCTCGAGATATTCAGGTACATGGTCATAAAAGAAGGTGAACGCTTTTTTTTGTTATCTTTAAAACAACAATTACATAATAAAGACTAACTGTCGATCGTGACAATATCAATAATACAATATTGATAGTTAGTTACATTTTATTGATAAAAATATTCAACGGGTTACATACTATTTATTTAACAACTAGTGTAGAGAAGTAATAATAACAAGAGTTTTTTGAAAACGCTAGAGAAGTTGTCAGAAGGGTCTAGAAACCTAGAGAATGGAAAAAAAGGAAAATACTCACGTATTGTCTACTAATCAACAAGAAAATTCAAGTAGGCTCAGGCCCTACTGAGCAGCGACAGCACGCATGGCTTCGAAAGCTACCGACCTGACACGAGGCTTCTGGCGAAAAGCTCTGGGGTATTAAAACCCCGTTACATTTCCCTGCCACCAGATAAGAGCCTCGGGTCCAATCTCAATATCGACCTCTAACCAAGGAACTAACTCACATTCAAACCCTCATCCTTTTCATCTACAACGAGTTTATAATAATGAAAATGTAAGAAGAAACAGCTAAATCTTAGATACGTCTTCCACGCATGGAAGCAGGAGCAATGTAGAAGCCATCTACGGGAGTCAGGACTACCCAGGATTCCAAAACACCGTGTTAAACAGCAGGAACTAATTGCGAGGGCGTTTTAGCCCTCTTAGCCAGAACCTCCATGGATGACCGGCAACATTGGGCAGTATGCCGTCTCAAGGTCTCAAATTTGTTGAGGGAAAAAGAAACAACGATGTGCGGACGTTCGTTTGACTTAAGATGACGAGAGGCACGAGTAGGCATAAATTTGTCTAAAAGATTTTCTCCCAAGTCCACTTCCTCGTCAATGTACACAAAATCCCCGTCATTATCTTCAATAACTGCAGGAGCTGGCCCGGCCCCCACCACAGGCTCTTCTTCAGTAGCAACTGCAGGAGCTACAGGGTCAGCTCCCTCAATAGAAAAACAGCCCCAGTTTCCTTGATGTATGGTTGACAACCAACGTAGTTTGGTAGATGGGCGATGTTATTCCCAACCTGATTTCAGAAGGTGAGCTGGAAACACTGGTTCGAAGTCCCGCAGCAAATGGCGATAAGCCACCAAGCGACGCTCCGAGCGCAAGTGAGTGCGTACTTGGGCCATGGTCTTAAACCGCCCAGGTACCCCGCAGAACAGGTTACATACTTGCTGCTTTCTCTCCTCCCTCTGAAACAGAGAACTTTTTAGTCCTGTTACTCCGTTGAGCAATTTTTAAATCGGGAAGATAATGGTTATCCAACGATTTACCCGAAGAATCAACAAGTTCTATTATCAAGGGACTAAATATTTTACTGATAGTCAGAGGACCTAAGAACTTATAAGCTAGACTTGCACAGTACTTATCCGCTTTCTTACTGAGTTTTCTATTCGGGTGCTAAACCTGATCTCCCACCTGAACCTCTAGTAACGATTTCATCGTTCACTCTCCTTACGCATCACCAGCTCCACCTTATGTCGCCATTGGTCTAGACGATCAATTCTAGCTTTCTCAGCCTCAGAGTCTAAATCAAGATCTTCGATCTCAACTCGGGAAGGTTTCCCAGACAGACGTGGTTTTCTACCATGTGCTAAATAATAAGGTGTGTTATGTCCAAGGGCGTTTTTAGAGCGGTAGCGTAAACGGTGGAGGTTTGGTCTAACGGATTAAAGAATACGCAACGGAGGTTTTAATTCCGTTGTTTTAATTATTTATGTGGGACGTTTTCGAGGTACGAACTTACCACGCCTTCGTTTGAGACTGACGGATTTTTATGTAGATAGATGTACTTACTACTTGTTGTATTATTGCTAATCGCTGGATCCGTGATTCCAGGGGCTGCTCTCAGCGCCTCTCCTTTTGATTGGGCCCTTCGGTCGTTCCTTGCAGCGGATGGAGTAGGATGGATTGGGCTGCTTATCTTAAGGGCTTCTTATTTTATAAATGAAAGTAGTTGCTTTTTCTCTTCGTTTTAGATTTATTTATGATCACAAAAACTTACACCTTCACGATTGTAAATTTAATCGTAAATTATAATAATGAATTTTAGTAATTTGAGCTAACGTCCTCCAGTCCCCCGTAGGGTAAAGTGCGCAAATTTAGCTTTTAGAGATATTTTAATTAAACTTGTTGGCCGGATTCTCGCCCAAGTGCAGAGCAAATTAGAACTTTGAGATTCCGGTTCTCTATGGTTGTATTTAATAACTAATACGTGGCCTGCCGGTTGACCCGAGTCTGAACTCGTCTTAAGTGCAGCGCAAATTAAAATAAGGGACTTTTACAAGGCACGGGCCCGTCAACTAAACGCGGAAGTCGAATTAATTAACAAAGACCGGGAGCGGTCTCCGTTTCTCGTTTTTAAATGCTCGCTGTGCTGAGTTTGCAGAAGTCCCCGCTAGTCAACCAGCAGTCACGTAGCTTATATTTTATTGTGGCTTTCGTGCATGGAGAAGTCTTCCATCTGCGCGGGTAATTTAAATTCAAAAGAAAAATTTGCGGGTGGACATAACATTCCCCCGGAAAAGCGAGAAGCTAGTATAGCTTATTGGTTTTCCTATGGCCACCTTCCCTATAAGCGAAAGCCACTTACATATTTTTTATTACAATATTCTTAACCTAATAGACGAGTAATGAGGAGAGTCATTTGGCGCGAATGCTTTGAATTTAACTTTAGTCTGTTATTCTCTCGCTGCATTAAATGCTGATGGACGGCAAGTTTTCTACGCCTCTCGGTTTTGTAAAGCCATATTACGTGTCAGTATTGTCTTAGCAATGATTGTGTAACGTTTAAAGCAAATAATAAAAGAAAATGTACCCTACTGCTAGGAATTTTGAAGGGTATGGTACTTGGTACCAGATGGTGATTCAGATTTTCGAGGAAAAGGTAAGGTTTTTTTTTTCTCTTTTTTTTTTTGTAATATAGAGAGAGAGAATAGTTCCATTCTCAAGCTTTCATTAATTTATGATGTGACCATAAAAGGTATAAAAAAATTTAGTTTACATAAATATTTTTTTTTTTTGTTTTAGGATATAAGAGCGGGGATCCATATTTTAAGGATTATGGCGCGTCCAGTGAACCCGAGCCGGGTGTTATTTTTGGCGTCCCATCTTATGGACCTGTCTGGGTCCCTTCCTCCGGAGGTCGTGGATGCCGTAAATTTTTGTTGTCTCTAGGGCGTGGAATTAGTCGCCGATCCTTTGGAGCTGGAGGAGGTCATATGTCCTAACTACGGGGACCTGGAGCGCCTGTCCTTAGCCATGATGGAGGCCGTCTTCAACGGCTTGGTGATCATGCCTTAAGGTGAGTTATCGAAGAATTTGACACGTTCGAAGTTTTTTTTTTTTTTTTTTTTTTTTTTATTTCAAGGTTATTTAATCTCTTATTTGCTTCTTTGTTACAGGCTAGGCGTATCAGATGTCATTGGACGGCTGGCGGAAGACATGATCGTTGTGCTGTCTCGGCACTTTTGCAGTCGTCCGATATTATATTATATTATTCTATTATTAATTTTAAAATATGAATTTCATGAGAAAAAAAATTTTCTTTCCAATAAATGTTTATCTTGAAATTTGGTTTCCCTTAATTTTCTACTCCTTTTCCCTTTTTCTAATGATAGTTAGGATGATATTTATTGTAGTCAACTTAAGTCAAGGAGGTAAGTAGGTTTTGGACTAACCGGAAAGGAGGTGACACAACAATTAAATAAAATAAAAACAAAATATGTAGAGAAGAGGGAAAAAAAAGATAAAAATTTTTATAGGTAAATTTTAGTTGATAATGATAGAAAAAAAATTTTTTTTTTTTTTTTTTTTAATTGAGTTTTGAAAGGCGATAAGGAAGGAGAGTAACTATAGGTATATGTGTACATCCATATACCCGTACGTGTGTACGTGTATGCGTCGTGCATTGAAGGCAGTGCGGTCATGGTAGGCGTGGTTTACCGGGAGGCGGCCACAATTGAGCGGGCGTTGGTAAACTACTGTACCTGACTTAACGGCCCTATTATAATTTCCGCCAGATGACTCCTTCTGTTCTCTTTCTTAATTATCTTATACTTATTAAATATCAAGCGTTGAAGACGATCGTTTTGAATTATACGGAGATTTTTGGATAAAAAAATTTCGAATGAGTGACGTTAGCTCGTTTGACTTATAATTAATTACAAAGTATAATTAATATTGAAGTATTATATAAAAATAATTAATATATATGTATATTAGGGTGTGCCAAAATGTAACTTCCTTGATGGACCTTATAAAATTGGAATTTTCAGTTCCGCTTTTGAAATCAGCTGTGTTTAGGCCTTTCCTAAGATATTTTGGGGTAAGACGATAAATTTGATTTTCATAGAATTTTTTAACTGGAGCTTAGTTAGGGCACTTCCGCTGAAAATTCAAATTTTCGCCGGAAGTGCCCAATTAAACCTCCTGCTAAAAAATTCTATGAAAATAAAATCTATCGTCGTTTATGTAATAATTCTTTAATTAATGAGCTTAAGTTCTACGATGTTGATGTTGGGTTTTTCGTCTAGATCGGTGATTTGTAGTCTCTTAATCGGAATGTTTTTGACTTCTTTGGTTTCTCAATGGTCTCAGGCGCATCTTCAGTCGTTGTTTGCTTACTCGGCGGGCTTCCTTCTTTATTGGTTTCAGATTTCTCTGGAAGTGATTCGTTGACTTTCGACGGTGATGACGTCTTTTCTTCGACTGTTTTCAGTTCGATAACGACTGGCTTTTCGTTGATTTTGTTGTTTTGTTGCTGTTTTAATAGGCATCGACGAATGAGTTTTTGTATGGCGAACCCACTTATAATGATCGATAATATTCCAATTGTTGATACCGATCCGATGGTTATTTTCTTATTGGTTTCTTCTTTTTTGTGGTTTAGCGCTATTAGTGACATTTTTTCTTCATTTTCTTCTAGCCCTTGACCCCAAGGTTCGAATTTGTCAATGATTGTAGCTGGGTCTGAGAATTTTGTTAGTAGATTGGGAGTTTCGCTGTTAAATTTGATACTCGAGTTTAACGTTCCGAGAGATAGGTTGAAGCTTGGTGCGATTATTTCTATTTTTGTTGATTCTCTTGCTGTTCTTCGGATTTTATATTCATTGCAATTTGCTTGACATCCTTGTTGGAGGTGTATTAGTCCGGTTCCGTTAATTATGATGTTTCCGGTTGTCAGTTCTGGGCATTTCCACTGGATGTTTTCCTCTTTACACGTTGAGTATGCCCACGTGTGTTTCTCGTTCATTTTTATCCAAGTTAGTTTACATTTTCCGATTATTCTTACGTTACATTCTCTAAGATTTTCGGTTTTCGGGTTCATGAGTAACTCCATTTCTCAATCTACTTCATTTTCAAGTTTTGTTATTTTTGTTGGGATGTCGGTTGGGCAGGTCATATCTGGTCCAATGGGTTTGCAGTTGTCGAGGTAGTCTTGTTCGGCGAGAAAGTATTATCCAAATGCTGGTTCCGTCACGAGATATTTTGATGTAGGTTGAATCGTCAATGTTGATAATTGGTCTCCAATTTTCTCGGCCTTGGGAAGTGATTTTAGTTCATATGCTAGCCATAGCGTCTGATCGAAGAGTGGTACGGTTATGATTATCAGGAAGTGACCGTTCGTTTTTCCTGTTTCTATCGTTGATACTTTCATCAGTGTGTTAATGTCCATGTGGTCCAGAGGTTGGGGTGGATTTAAAGTCGGATGTTGTTTGATCATATCCGCGGTCGCTTGATTTAGCTGTTTGGCTGACACTGTTAGATAGGTCAGTTTGCGCCATTTTGCTTCCTCTATGGCTTTTTCTGCGTTATTAAGAGTTCTTAAGTGGTTAGACATCCGGTGAATGTTTTCATCTCCGATCATCGAGAACTATTGGGTCCTTTGTAGGTCGGTTACTTGTTTATTTATTGATTGTTGTAGAGACGCTGAAGTTCGAGCTAATTCTTTGATGCGCTTAGTTATGTTTGTTTCGTGTTTCAGGATTTCATTGATTTCGCTCTTAATAATGTGAGTGTTATTTTGGGACAGGTGTACAAGTTCTCTGTTATCTTGATATAGCTTGTCCAGTTCTTTGGTGATGTTCCTTATCATTGAAGTCCATGGTCCCAAATAATTTCCGTGCAATTGAGCCTATGAAGCCGAACCACGGTGCTCTTTTTGTGCGGTTCTGTGGATGTAATTCTTCAAGTTGTGGATCTTCGAGGAACTGTCTTAGCCGGTGTTTTGCTTGTTCAATTTCGGAATATATTTCCCGGTGCGTGTTGGTCCTTAGATACGACATACAGGATGAATGATTGAATTTTAAGGAACATATCCCGTAAGCCTCCCATAGATTTTGATTCAGGTTTGGATATAGAGTTATTAGTTTTTTGATGTTAATTGAACTGATTATTTGCCATTCTTCCCTGATGAGGTGGATTCTCTTGAATGGATCGTATAATAGGCCCGGATTCGCTTCCATTGGTTTTATTTTCACTTCGTCAGCGCCCCACGCCAAGTATCCGAGTCCCAGGAGGAGAAGTGGTGCAATGTTCATTTTTTTTTGAAGATTTTTGCGTCTATATATATATATATATATATATATATATATATATATATATATATATATATATTGTGACGTTATTTTAACGACCGGAGTCTATTTAAAATGAACGTCACTAGCGCCAATGAATTTTTATAGTTTTAAGCTGATATTTCAAGGTCAAATACCATAGAAAATATAATTTTAAAGATTAAAGAAAGTTGTTTTGTAAATTAAGTGAGTGTTGATGCCGAGTAACGAAGTTCATAGTTTTAGAGTGAATTTAGAGAATTAATGTTACAGTTGAAATTTTAGAATTTGTAAGAGTAGAGTCAGTTGTTAGAGTCAAGTTGTGAAAAATATCAAGGTCAAGTCATTTAAGGGTTTTATTGAGTTATTTTGAGTTTTGAGTTTCGAGTTCTGAATTTTTAGTTTTGGGTTTTGAGGTTACAGAGGACGTGGGTAAATCAGCGTTACCGTGGAGCGGGACTATAAGTCACCCGGTTTCGTTTGACGTTAAACACCAGTCTAACCCGTTGAGACTTCCAGGTGGAATGCCTAAGTCTGGTTGAGATGCCAGCGCTCTAACGTAAAGGAATATGGCGAAAGCATAGGGGATCAATTTAAGTTTTGGTTAAGTTTACGTTTTAGCTAGTTTTGATCATTTCTAGCGAATAAAAAATTATCTACTTTTGTTTAATGTTACGTTTACGTTTTGAGTTATTGAGTTTCGATCCCAGCCGTAGTCAGTTCCTGGAGAGCATCCACCAAAGGAATATCCGTACTCGGAGCCTCAATTGTTTGATTAAAGATTCAAAATATTTGGGAATTAATTGATTATAGGGATTTTAGTTGTGAGAGAGTCACGTTCAACAGTCGAGTTTTGGACTACGTAGAATACAGTCGCGTTTGAGAGTTGCTGCTTGTCACTTCAGGTGATCGGACGTGCGTAGAGTTTGCAGTTCCAGGTTAAGGTTTCAATCTTTTGCATTTTATTTTTGGCTCCAGATAAAATTACAGATTTATTAAGTTGTTAAAAATAAAATAAAAGTTACTCAGCATCGACATTGTTTTTATAAGGTATGAGATCGCTTTATTTATTGTAATTTGAGCGTTAATAATCGAGTTCTTGGTTATGAGACATTAGATAGCCGATTCTATAGAATACTTTTATGTTGTAAATAATTTAGAGTATGTTGACAGATTTATTTGAGAATATTGTTCAAGTTGTTTAGATTCATTTTATTTATTTGAGATTGTTATTTTAAGATTTATTTATTTTATTTGTTTAATTTTATAAGAGTAAGAGTCTGTAACATGACTATAGCGTTCCCTATTGTTAGTTATATCGTTCCGATAATTTTGTCGGAGTTATGTTCAAGTTTGTTATTTAGGTTAAAGTTTTGGTTAAATAAATAAGGATTTGGTTGAGCATAAAATTTTGGTGTTGCGAATAAAGTCATTGCAATCATGGATCCACTCTCTACTCGAATCACACCCTCTCTCCACGAACCAGCACACTGAGCAACCCCGAGGTATCCCGTTGTCTTTCCGATTGTTGGTTATTTGGTCTATATTTTGTTAAGTTTTGTGTTTCCGGTTACGTTTACGTTTATTGGCTAGTTTGATAATTTCTAGCGATCAAAAATCATCTAATTTCGTTTAAGTTTTGGCTACGTTTACGGTTATGTTTAAGTTTTTAGTTTGAGTTTCGCTAGTTTGATAATTCCTAGCGAATAAAAATTATCTGATTACGTTTTAACTAGTAATTGGTAACTAGTAACTTGGTAATTCCAGTGATTAAAAATTACCTGACGCCCTATTTTTATTGAGACCAGAAACCAAAAATCGGGAAGATACCGAAGTATAATTTAGAATTTTAGGAAGAAGTAAGTTCCCGTAAAACCCCAAGGAAAACCCGATTATAAATTGGCGATTCCCGCCAAGGCCTGGAAGCGGGGAACACTGTAGCGATCGAACACCTGGATCGACTTGTGACAGGGAATTTGAATTCCCGCGCGGGGCTGGAGTTACAGTTATCTTGTTGCGGTGAGTAGGGACCGATTCGTACCTTCTGAGCGTGAATAGCTAGTTGTAAGACTCGTCACCGGGTCGTACGGATTGCTAAGTCCCCACCGCTGTCCCCAGAAAAACTAAGCGGGAACGAGATAATAGGAAAATTCGAGAACCTGAGTGAGAGGTTATAAAAAGCCGGCGAAGACGAAAACAGCACCTTTTGGCGGACGAGACTTGTAAGTGTACAGTGCTCAGTGACTACTAAAACTTACCATCAAAATTTACGTAAGTAAAAATTTGCTCGAGGCTTCACGAAAGAGAGGAACGAAGTGAGCCGTTATATTCTAAATCCTTATTAAATTTCATCCCGTCAGGCCTTTAGGCTGACGAAATTGTATTTGATCCATTATTTATTTATCGGCATTTACAGAGAAAATTTGTACGAGATATAATAAAGATCGAGGAGACGAGGAAAGAATTGACGGACTCGAGAAGCTGAAGGAAGTTGCTGTTCGCAAAATTTTACTTGCTCTTGGACAACCCCCCATCGTTGACAGAATTAATTAGAACTTCAGGTAAATTGGTTATTCAGGCCATTCTAATCGTCATTAGGCCGAATTAACCAATCTAAGTTTTTATTGAGAATAAATATAATCGTCTCGGGTAGTCTTTACGTATTAGCAAATTCCAATCGAGTCAAGTTCGTCAAGGTCACTTAGTAGTTAAGACAATAGAAGTTAAGACATTTATCAATTAACTGGAAAATAAGAAAATAAATATATCCAATTCGGTCTTTGGTTTATAAGTATCAAAAAGTAGTTAAAAATTAGTTCAGGAAATTTGGTAAATTTGAACAAGAACGTAGTTTAGAATAGAAGTCCTTTATAATTTATGTATTCAAATTTTGGCAATTGTAGAAGGATAAATTTAGGCCGTTTGGCTAAATTTAATTAAGAAATTTTAATTATTGAGTTTTGATGAATTTTGGGAATTGGAGAATTTGATAAAGAAAAAATTGTCAAAAGAAATTTAGTGAAATTTAGTGAAATTTAGTTGAAGAATTTTGGTTAGAAAATTTGGAAAAGTAATTTTGTAGATTTTGTGATTAGGATTGTAGGAAATGAAGAAATTAGAAAATCGATAAGTGATAGATTTTGTGAATTTGATAATTTTGTATTAAGAGCTGTTAGGAAAAATTGATTATTAATTGGGATGAAATTTCGGAAAACTTAGAGACAATAAAGTGTGTATTGAGTTAGCGTCCGGTGGACGATTTTTGTATGGAATTAGTGAGTCATTTAGAAACGTTGTATAGACGCCCGAATCGGGGGTACAACGGATTAAGTTAGGAAACCGCTGCGTAGACGCCCGAGTCGGGGGCGCAGTCGGGAATAGGTTTTAATCGGTATTCCATCAGTTTGACGAGGTAAAGAATGTTAATTGGTATTCCGTCAGGTTGACGAGGTAATTAATTGGTATTTTATGGTATTCCGTCAGGTTGACGAGGGAAAATTTAGGTTTTAAGGTATTCCGTCGGAGTGACGAGGTTTGAATAAATTGGCGAGGGCCAACGTAGGTGAGAGGTTCTCACGATTAAGTTAGTTTAAGTTGTAAGAATAACCTGCAAGGGCCAACGTAGGTGAGAGGTTCTCACAATTAAGTTAGTTATAAGAAAATTGTTAAGTTTGTAGATTGATGGAATAAATCACTTTAAATTGTTATAAATAATTTTTCTCGGTTTTATTTACAGCCTTCTCGGACTTCTCACGACCCTGTCTTTCCCCTCTCATGCTTCCCCGGTTTCTGGGACACCGTGTCTAAAATCCCAGTGGCGCCCTTTCTAAAGAGGAAAGGGGTAGCTAACTGGACCTGGGCTAAACCCCCCCGGTTACAGACTTTAAAAATTCTGCGTTATAATATATATACTGAACCAAACAACTTAAGTTCTTTTTAGTCGAATTTTTCGCGGCTGGCTGTTTTAGCCTTATTCGGGTGGAGTAATTTCCGTTTTCCGTTTTCTTTTTCTATTATTAAATTCCCCATTTCTTTTATTTCAACTACACTTCTCACAAAAATTAAGGGAGCAGAAAAAAAATCCAAATTTTTGGGGGAGTTTCAACAGGTTGTAACTTATACAAAAATGGTCGTACAGCAAAAAAAAAAAAGCAAATTGTAGCTCTAAGTGTTTAGTTTTTGGATCTGAGTTTGAAAATTTTTTTTTGAAAATATTTTTCGAGTAATCATAAGAAAACCACCAAAAAAAAAATTTTCGAAATTTTTTTGGTTTTTTTTTTTTAATCTACGGACGTGGAAAAAATTTTTTCGACTCAACCTCCATATGGACCGGATAGCTTGTTTATTCAGATTTAATTTCGTTTTTTTAAAATCTCGATACGAGCATTTCTCGCTGAGATATCGATGTTTGAATGGAAAAAGATCATTTTGTCTTTGATTACCAATATCTCAGCAACCAATGATCGCACAGAAATTTTGAGGTTGGTTTTAAAAACTTGAATAAATTCTCTACAAGGATTGGCAATTGAATTTTGAAAAAAAAATTTTTTTTCAATCATTACATGAATTTGAAAAAGCATCCAAAAAAGGGCTTTTTGTCGTTTTTTGGAAAATCAAGCGCCCAATCAAAAATATTGCGGAAACCACTGACGTTAAGTGTGCCTCTTACTGTTCAATATACCCACAAAAACCCTACAAAGTTTCAATTCAATCCAGCCAACCGTTTTTTTTTCCCACTTGATCGAATTTTTGAAAAAATTAAAGGAGCAAGAATTTCGCTCTGAAAATGTCATAATTTTTATCAAAAATGAAAAAAATTTTTTTTTTATTTTTCTCTCAATTCTGTATTAGTGACTTGAAAAATTTAAGGAAAAAAAAAAAAAAAAAATCGAAAATTTTTGAGAAAAAAAAAAAATTTTTTTAATTTTTTTTCAATTGGCCCAAATCAAAAAAAATGTAGCGACTCACTTTCTCACCGATTTTACTCTTCCGCACTTTAATTTTCCTAGTCACAAATTAATTGAATAAATTAAAAGTTGATACCCCCAAGGCAAGTCGAATATTCGTTCTACGAATATTGGGACAATAATTTTTTCGTGCGAATTCCAACAGTGTCTAAAAAAAAACAGTTTTTCTTAAAACTAACCTGCTTTCTTGGTAATCGAGCCAATCAACAGTTTTTCTCAAAACTACCGTATTTTTTAATTTTTAGAAAAGCAAATTAACTGAGTTTTTGCAAACTTTAGTTTTCTTTTTATTTTTTTTCATAATGCCTAGGCGGCATTTATCCGCGCCACAAGTCGCTCAGATAGTGACTCTAGTGGAAGAAGGGTACAATTACCGACAAGTCGGGGATCGTATGGACGTTAGTTCATCTGTCGTATCTCGCGCATACAATCGGTATTTGGAAACCGGTGGTTATCAACGACGAGTTGGCCAAGGTCGTCGTCGCGCAACAAATCCTCGTGATGACCGAGCGATCGTTCGGCGCGTTCGTCAAGAACCTTTCGTTCCTGCGAACGTTGTCGCCCGAAATTTTCCGAACCGTCGACAACAACAACAACAACAGCAACAACAACGACGACGACGACAACAACAACCGCGGAACATTTCAGTTCAAACGGTTCGAAATCGTCTCCGTGAGACTGGAGTGCGATCAAGAAGTGCCGCCCGAGTACCGATGTTATCACCCATACATCGCCGAAACCGTCTGGCTTACGCTCGTCAACATGTTCATTGGACCGTAAGGCAATGGAACAATGTTTTGTTTTCTGATGAGTGTCGGGTATGCCTGTTTGGAAATGACCGAAGACCCCGAGTTTGGCGCCGTCAGGGAGAGCGTTTTTCACGTAACTTCACTCGACCGGTAGCTGCTTACAACGGAGGGTCGGTGATGGTTTGGGAGGAGTTTCGAGATTTTCACGAACTCCTTTGGTAATCGTCCACGAAAATCTAAACGCTACGCGTTACATTAATCAGATCTTACGACCTGTTGTCTTGCCTCTACGGCAGCAAACTAGAGGTTTTATTTTTATGCAAGACAATGCCCGGCCTCACACAGCAAACGTCACCCGTCGGTTTTTCCAAAGACACGACATAACGTTGTTAAGGCATCCAGCGGTAAGCCCTGATCTTAACCCTATCGAGCACGTCTGGGATATCCTGAAGCGCCGATTGCGCCAGAATTATCCTAATTTACGAACGTTAGCAGCATTAGAGCGGGCGCTAATCGAAACTTGGCGACGGATTCCGCAGTCAATGATTCGAAACTGCATTTCGAATATGCCTGAAAGATTGCGGGCTGTTATCAGGAGCAGAGGTGGCAATACGCGGTATTAGCACAACACACACACACACACACACACATCTTCGGAGAGTGAGTTTGGAGTCACAAAATACTGTGGAAGTGACGAACCACAGGGTCTCAATCTCTGATAAAACCACACACATACACGTGCGCAAGCACAAAAGCGTAAATCCGCCGTGCAACCTCCACGTGGTACGCTTTGGGTAACGCTAATGCTGGTGGTAATTTTTTTTTCAATTTTTTGAAGTTTTTAGCCAATTGAAAAAAATTAAAAAAAATTTGTTATTTTTTTATTCTCAAAAATTTTCGATTTTTTTTTTTTTTCTTAAATTTTTAAAGTCACTAATACAGAATTGAGAGAAAAATGAAAAAAAAAATTTTTTTTCATTTTTGATAAAAATTATGACATTTTCAGAGCGAAATTCTTGCTCCTTTAATTTTTTCAAAAATTCGATCAAGTGGGAAAAAAAAACGGTTGGCTGGATTGAATTGAAACTTTGTAGGGTTTTTGTGGGTATATTGAACAGTAAGAGGCACACTTAACGTCAGTGGTTTCCGCAATATTTTTGATTGGGCGCTTGATTTTCCAAAAAACGACAAAAAGCCCTTTTTTGGATGCTTTTTCAAATTCATGTAATGATTGAAAAAAAATTTTTTTTTCAAAATTCAATTGCCAATCCTTGTAGAGAATTTATTCAAGTTTTTAAAACCAACCTCAAAATTTCTGTGCGATCATTGGTTGCTGAGATATTGGTAATCAAAGACAAAATGATCTTTTTCCATTCAAACATCGATATCTCAGCGAGAAATGCTCGTATCGAGATTTTAAAAAAACGAAATTAAATCTGAATAAACAAGCTATCCGGTCCATATGGAGGTTGAGTCGAAAAAATTTTTTCCACGTCCGTAGATTAAAAAAAAAAAACCAAAAAAATTTCGAAAATTTTTTTTTCGGTGGTTTTCTTATGATTACTCGAAAAATATTTTCAAAAAAAAATTTTCAAACTCAGATCCAAAAACTAAACACTTAGAGCTACAATTTGCTTTATTTTTTTTTGCTGTACGACCATTTTTGTATAAGTTACAGCCTGTTGAAACTCCCCCAAAAATTTGGATTTTTTTTCTGCTCCCTTAATTTTTGTGAGAAGTGTATTTCATGTGGGCCGGTATAATAACGATCTAATTTATTTTTTCAAGGTTCTTTCAAAGTATATATAAGGTCTCCTACATTAAATTTTGCCGGTCGTATATGTTTGTCGAATCGAATTTTTGACTCGTGTTTAGCTCTTGTTAGATTTTCCGCAGATATTCGTTGAATTTCGGAAATTCGACTAATTAAGTCTGCTAGATAATCGTTATATGATTCGATTTTACTGAAGTCCGGAAATTGAGTCGGGCTACGAGCTTTTCTTCCGTAGAAAATTTCGTAGGTTGTAAATTTCGTGGTCGTGTGTACGGTGGTATTATAATTTAGCATTGCCATTGGAATGTACCGATCCCAATTATTGAATTTATCTACGTAAGCCCGGAGGTAGTCGACTAAAAGCTGATGAGATCTTTCTAGGGCTCCGTTTGATTGCGGGTAATAAGAGGAAGTTGTTATTCTTTGAATTTTTAAGCCTTTAGCTAGTTGTTGGATGAGTTTTGTAACAGTTTTACCTGCTCAGGTTAGCCCCTAATCAATTTTTAAATAAACAACAAAACTAAACAACAATATAATTATTAGGGCGTCACCAGGATTTTTAATCACGGTTCCTGGAACCGGTCCAGAGCTGAGAAAACTTAATCTTAGGGTAGAGAGAGTGGAGGAAGGTGCTGTTGAATAATAAAAATTTAATTAACAATCTGATCAGTTTATTAACAACAAGAAATAAAACTTAACAAGAATTGACTTACAACTAGTTAACAAAATTCATTCACGCACACACTAACTACACTTAACAATATCTTAATCTCGACGAGCCCCTTTCGGCGTCTACCCGTCGATTTCTAACTTATTCTTGACGAGCCCCTTTCGGCGTCTACCCGTCAATTTCTAACTTATTCTTGACGAGCCCCTTTCGGCGTCTACCCGTCAATTTCTAACACGTGCCCCTTTCGGCGTCTACACGTGACGGGCCCCTCTCGGCGTCTACCCGATTTCTAAATCTACCTCCCCGCACAGAGACGAATCATATACCGGGGTCGTTAACTCGGCTCACAGGAGTAACAGCCCAGCGACGAAACATAGACCTAGATACTCCTGCAGCTTATACACACTTTACCACAGAACAACAGCCCAGCGACGAAACATAGACCTAGATGTTCTGCAGCACACTCTCATAACCCACACCAGCTACAGCAGTAACAACCCAGCGACGAAACATAGGTCTAGATACTCTGCAACTCACACATAACCCACACTTGTCTCACACTCACACTACTAACTTGACTTTTCTTAAATTTTATTTCAATAAAATTGACTGTAACTAATTCCAATTAAATATTTTAAATCAATTATTCAATCATTAGTAAATTAATAAAACGACAATCAATATTCAATTTACAACCGATTCTCAAATAGCTATTACAATATAAAATGCTCAATCACGTTCAAAATTATTAACACAAGTTTAATTAATTAATTCTGACTAAACTTTACTGTGACAAATTTTAACTCACTTAACTGATTCCCTGGACTTAATCCAAACCGATAATTATCAAATAAGAGTAAAATTAATTTAATTAATTCCACGGACTTAATCCCCAAAATTACTAAATTTATAATTATAAAAATAATTTTACAATATAAAATAATTTCGATAATTTTCCTATATATATTATTCAATAATTTTCCAATCTTTCTTATCCTCGATAATTAACTCTTACTAATTTTCTTAATAATTTTCTTAATACAAAATATTCATAATAATTAATTCTTAACATAAAATATTACGACAATTCTCTTCTAGTTTTATCACATAATTATTTGACACAATTGAGATATTCAATTTTATTGTTAGAATAATCGCTAGCTGTTTTGCTTGACCTTGGGTATTGGAATTTACTGCGACACAAAATTGACGCTTGACTGAAATTCCACGAATAAAATTTGTCGTTTTCTAAAAGACAAAAATCAATCAATTTTACTAAATTAATTATTATAAAAATTACAACAATAAAATTAACGAAATTTTCGGATGTTAAATAATTAATTGATAATTTCTCTCAGTTATTAAATTTTCCCGCAAGGTCGATTAAGTGATCCTCGGGTATAAACCCCCGTGAAAATCACTAAATCCAAAACTAGCAATTATTCCACAATTAATTAATTAGTAATCGTCGATTACGATCCAATTGATTAATTAGGAGAAGTAACTGGGTATTCGGTAAACCGCGGTCCACTTCTCTCCCACAGAGCAACAATTGATACCTTGACGAACAAAACGATGATCCAACTCACTCGTTGAGGATGAAGTCCTAGTTGTAGTTGGCTTCCTTCGTCTCGTCACTACTCTCGGGAGCGGTCCTTTTTGATTCCCGTGGCACTCAGTCTGGCGGTCACACTACTTCTCCCTTTCCCACTGCACGGCTCACCTATTTTAACCCAAACTCACCCCCTCCTATTCCGCCTTTAGGCCCGAAGATCGAGACGCGCCAGTGCTATGTCGAATAATTATCGATATCCGGTGACTTATCGATTAAGGGTAATTTTACCCTGTTACAGTTTACTTGTAAATGAGGTGCCTTTATCTGAGAGAATTACTCGGGGGCATCCGTAAAGGGCGATGTAATCGTTTAGTAGAGCGTCTGCAACACTTACTGCTCTAATATCAGGAAGAGGAACTGCAGCTGCGGCTTTGGAAAAATTATCTTGGATGGTTAAGATGTGTACGTTTCCGTCAGGAGTCATGGGTAGGGGTCCTACTGTGTCTATACCAATTTTTTCAAAGGGTTCGAAGGGTGTATCGGTGATGGACATATGTTGTTTTGTTTTCATTCGCGTAAGCTTATTTTTTTTTGACATATCTCACAAGCTCGGATATAATTATAGATATTATCTTTCATTCCTGGCCAATAATATTTTCGCGAATACGCCAATATGTTTTTACTACACCTTTGTGGCCCCCTATTGAGCCGTTATGATTTTCTTCGATTATTTTTGTTCGAAGGGGTTCATCCGGTACTTCGATATTCCCTTCACACAGAGTAATTGCTATCGGGCAGTCTTTTAATTCGTGTAATAAGTAGGCTTGAATATTTAAGTCGTCAAATTTATCCCCTTGTTTTGCACAGCGAAATGAATGGATTTCGTGTTTGTGCATCGACTGTCGAAGATTTTTCAATCCCTCGATCAGGTCGATTAGGTCTAATTTTTCGAAATGTTTTGTTTTGATAAATACAGTGAAGATTTTACAACGCCCTAATTTGATGACGAATACGTCCCCTTTCGTAGGTTTTGAGGCGTGAAGGTCGTCGGCGTTATAAATTTTAAGTCGCGCAGTAGTTTAGCTACGGGTTTTACTATCTCGCAGTCGGTTGCTAAGAAGTGTATTAAATGGTCTCGAGCATAAGTAAGTCCATCTCGGCTAGTTGTAAATTTAATTTTTATTTCGGGCCCTTTTGGTGGTGTACTTTCGTCTGAACTCGAGGGTGATGATATTCTTAGTCGATGACGTCTTTCGGCAAAAATATTTTCAGCCTCTTCGAAAGTTGGAGGGTCATAGGCGACGAAGGGTGGTCCAAATCGGCGGTTCCCTACATGATCCCCCACTGTTATGTTCCCGCTTGTTGTTGACTTATTTTTGTTTTCATCTGAATCGTGGGATTTTTCCGGATTATTATTATTTTGGGGATTGGTCGATTTAGTCTCGTTTGATAAGTTTTCGTTTGATTCTACCTGTTCCGGTTCGATAAGGGTGTTATTCGCGTCGGCCGATTCGGTTTCGACTATTTCGTTTATTCCCTTGCCGTTTTCGTCTACAATTTGGTGGCTTGCGTGGTCATAACGGATACCCATGGCCGCTAGTTTATCGGGTATGAGAACTCTTCCGAAAATTGGGGTTTGGGGTTCTGGACCGTCTCTTAAATATCCTGTGAATCGGGATTTAATTAGGTTCTGTGGTGTTAGAGAATTTTTATTTAGTTGGTTTTCCTTTTTATCGTATGTATTGACGACGTTTCTTGTGTTAACAATTTCTGCTGAGGTTGCAGGCTCTGGTTCTATGATGACGGGGTATTCCGTTTCGCTGGGATCTTCGCTTCTTCCCGTTTCTTCTGGGCTGATGTCGCTGCTTGATCCTTCCTCGGGGTTATCGCTGTTGTCTCTAAGAAATTCGTCGACATTAATTTCAGGTGTTGTGTCATCGTTTAAGGAATTTTCTTCACTTCGCCAGCTTGGAGGCATTTTACTTAGTGATTGGCGGATAGTTTTCGCAGTTTCGGAACTAGTTCTTTTCATTTTGGCTAATTCTTGAGGGATGTAATTAAATATTGCTTCTTCTAGACGCATTTTCTCTAGAGCCTTTTCCTTGTAAGAACTTTCCAGTGGGGGTCGTCTTTTAATGATTTCATCGAACATTTTGACTAGTTCCTGGGTTTTTCGTCGTTGTTTTTGAGGGATAATTGTTTCTTTATTTCCTTTGATCTTATTATCTTTTTCAGCTTCGTCGTCCCCCTCTTGGCCCATATCTGGTTGGTCAATCGTGGAGGGTCCGGGAGTTGAGGCTGGCAAGAAAACTTCATCGTCCCCCTGTTGTTCAATTCCGGTTTTCTGCGACTCGGGATCTTCTATAGTTAAGTCGAGGTTGCTATTTTCGAGGTAATTTATTTTGGGTGGGACTCGCGTTTTTCCCATCTCTCTTTTTCTAAGACAAGAGGCGATTGTTTCTCTGACTTCGGGGGCGCTGCTGATTCTTAGTCTATTTTTTGATCCGAGAGGGCGACCAGGGCGCTTGACCGATTGAATCGCTTCTTCATTTGAGAGTATTTTATTAGATTTTTTTGTTTTAGTAACATCCGTGATGGGCAACGCTAAAGAGTTATTTTCGGTAATATTATTTAATGCGTTTTCTAAGGGCTCGGGACGACCTTCAGGGTTGTATGAGAGTCCTTCAGCGTATTGTTCGGTGATTTTATGACGGACTACGACATTAAATTTATATCTACTCAATTTAGACCGCCATTTTGCTTGCCTTTCGGTGACAGTTACGCTGTCCTTTAGCCAGGTGACATAAAGGCTACTGGTTATTAAAGTAAAATGTTTTTGGAGATACGGTTGAAATTGTTGAATAGCGTAAACTACTGCAAGGCATTGTTTTTCAATGTCTGTATATCGGGTTTCGGTGTCGTGAAAGACGCGTGAGACACATGACACTATTTTCTTTCCGTCTCTTTCTAGGTCATCGTCCCCTTCTGTCGTCGCTTGACTGAGAATTCCGGATATTCCCGAGTCTGACGCGCTGACAGCTAGGATGAAGGGTTTATTAAAGTCTGGGTATTTAAGGAATGAGTCTTCGCAGAGGGCATTTTTGATATCATCACATGCCCTTTGCGCCTCTTCGGTCCATATGAAAGGCTTAGTTCTTCGCGTAAGGTCTGTTATGGGCTTAGCCCTTTCAGCGAAATTTTGGATAAATCTTCGATAGTAATTGACAAGTCCCATAAATTTTCTGGCTTCCGTATGATTTCTAGGTCTCGAGGCATTTTTAAGTGATGAAATCTTTTTAGGGTCTGGTTTTATGCCTTCTTTCGTTATTACGTGGCCTAAATAATCTACTTCCGGACAGAGAAATTTACATTTTTCAGGTTGGAGGGTGAGACCAGCTTCTCTCAATATATTGAATAATCTTTGAACTCTCACCGCATGTTCTTGTAGGGTTTTACCATAGCTGACTAAATCGTCGATATAAATAAATAATTCCGTCCCTTTTAATCCGCTTAAGGTGGAATCCATCATTCGTTGGAAGATAGATGGAGCGCATTCTAGGCCAAAAGGCATGCAACAATATTCCCAGTGCCCATCTGGGGTAAAAAATGCCGTTTTTGGTGCGTCTGCGGGGTGCATTGGGATCTGATGGAAACCCATGGCAAGATCGAAGACGATGAAGAAATTAGCGTCGCCTAATTGGTCTAAAACATCGATAATTAGGGGTAAAGGATAGGCATCCCCTCTCGTGATTTTATTTAGTTGCCTAAAGTCGATAACCATTCTATATTTTTTTATAGAAGAGTCATTAGATTTTTTTGGTACAATTCATAAAGGTGAGTTGTACGGAGAGTTAGATTTTCTAATTATTCCTTGTTTTTCGAGATTTTCGACCTGCCTGGCGATTTCTTCCCGATGTTCTGGAGGAAATCGATATTGTTTTATTCTCACCGGTTCGTTGGTGGTAGTTTCTATCCGGCAGGTGAAATTTTTCGAACGACCTAACTTATCTCCAGGGAGGTGAAAGACGTCGAGATTGTTTTTAATAAGATGCTGAACTTGCTCTTTTTCCTCCTGATTGAGATGATCTACTGGTATTTTCTGGAGTAGAATCTTTATACGTTCTTGTTTGTCTATTATTCGGTTAGAGTTTTTTATAGAAAAGGCGTCGGATTCGTCCCCCTCTGAGCTAGGGTTATCAAATTCGAACTCCTCGAGTGTTTGTGGTCCTATGTCTATGTCTACCGGGTTTGAATTGAGGTTAATAATCATGCACATGGCGTACACGTCATCTACTTTGACAACAGCTTCTCCTTAGAGTACCTCTTTTGGAAGATTCATTCGGGGGAGGTATCCCTCGCTTTATTCGAAATCTTGGATTGGTACTGCTACTGCTACTTTCATCCGAGGCGGCAAAGTGTAGCTGGAAGAGGGCTTTGTTTCAAGGCTAAAAGGTGTCGGCAGGACAATAAAACTAGGGTTTGGTTATCGTAAGAGATTTCCGCTTTTTCGGCTTTGAAAAAGTTGTTTCCTAAGATTCCCACAGCAGGGAATGGTAAATCTTCTCGACAAACTTGGAATTCGACTTCGATATTGAGGATTTTTAATGTAGTTGCTCCTAAGGTTTCGAAGGTACTATCGCTGAGCCCTCGAAATCTCCTAGCTTTTCCAATGTCGATAATTACTTCGGGTTTTAAAGCGGATGCATTGATGAGGCATACATCCCCCCCGGTATCGATGAGGAAGCGCTGATAATTGCCTAGGAGTGAGTTACACGATACATATATTTTTGGCCCAGTTCCTTGAGCAAGGAGCTTTTGCTCTGGGAATTTTCTTGGGTTAATTATAGGGATTGGTTGAATTGGTTTATTTTTTAATACTAAGGTATTCCAGTAAAACGAGATGGTTACGCGTTCCTGAAAAAAAAATTCGTTTCCGAGAATGGCCTTATTAGGGTGATTCAAAAAAAAAAGAATATTTTTTTTTTCGTTTGGTACTTTGAAAAATAGGTTCCTAGACACCTCTGAGAAAGCCTCTCCAAGCATGAGTTCTTAATTGTAACGGGAAGGTCCTCCTTCTTACAGTTTTCTATTTTTTCTTATTATCAGATAGAAAAATTTATATCTCGCTTCCAACTACTTGAAAAAATATCTTGTTCCTTAGATTTTGTAGGAAATTGAATGCTCTACAAAAAAGGTCTCTTACGATTTTTTCGTAAACCCAACCGTTTAAAAGATATTAACGGTTAAAGTTTGATTATTTTTGGGAAAATTTTTTATTTCTTATGAATTTTATAACTCAATGAAAAAAAATCATTATGAATGATGAAACTCATAGTTTTGTAGGAAATTTACTGCTCTATAAAAATGGTCTCTTATGATTTTTCGATCAAGTTGAGCGTTTACGAGATATTCATCGTCAAACATCAATGCATATCAATTTTTCTAGTTTTTGATCAATAATTCGAAAAATTTCAATTTATTCTGTGAGTTTCAAGGAAATTTAGACAAATTTGAGTTTCTATGAATAGAAATATGTTATGAACTATTTTTTTAATTAGTTTTTTTAGTCTTGGACATGTTTGATTACATTAAAACAAAAAATTAGTGCATTTTTTTAAATATATAATTCAATTTAGTGTGTTTCACATGTGTTTCACTTTTTTATCGAAGAATTTATTTATTTAATTATCAACTGCCATATAATTTTCAATATTTTCAACATAACGGTACACTTTTACTGTAAATAATTTCCTCTATTGCAGTTTGGGTAGTTTTTTCGATGTTCTTTGATAATTTGCAATAAGTATTGGAATTGCTCTTCATTTTTTGTCAAGCATTGATTATACTCACTAACTAATGCAACAGCTCGTTCTGCTGAATCATTAACAACTTTCAATTGGTTAAAGTATTCTTTATTTTCAATGTAACTGTCATTAGTAGGCCACGATTCAATATCTTTATCAAGGAAGTCATATGGTAAATCAAAGATTTTAAAGAGATTTAAAGACTTTTTAGAAACAAAGTCACTCAGACTTTTTTGCGTTAATGAATTCAAATCGTTTTTATCAATTATAAATTTTTTAGCTTTAGAATCTGTACCGTTACGAGTATTAACAGCTCCAACAATATTTTTTTTTACTTCCAATGAAACGGTATCGTCAAATAATGATAAAATGGCAAGTTCATCACTTAAATACCATAAATGCAAAATCATTTTTTCACAAGTTGCTGAAGAAATCAATGAATTGATATTTTTGTACTCGAATAAATTTTTCAAAAACTGCAAGTCATGATTAGCAGCAGTTGTTGCAGAAGTTGATGAAAACCAAGCTTTTAAATACAGTGTAACTATAAATATACAAATTTGCCGAAGACCGTCCAATTCTTTATTAGAAAGTTTAAATTCATTTCTGAATAGAAACATTTTTAAACTGTAAATTGCCTTCGCCATCCACCTAGCATGATGAATTGCACCAGGACGTTTGAAAAAAATTTCTTCTTGAGGCATTTCTCCAAGGAAAATCAACGACAATTCCAACAATTCTTTATAGTCATCTCGGGGTTGTAGTAACTATCAAAAACAATTAAAAATTTGTCAGAAACAAGAAAATTTTTTTTCTTAAAATCGCAGTTAAATCATACCTGTAAGGATTGTGCAATTAAACTAGATATTTCATTTTTTTTATCCAAAATGATATCAGCAACAACAGTATCTTCAATTCCAGATTTATAATTAGTTTTATTTATTTCATCCCATGATTTTTTAAATCTTCCGAACATTGGTACGTTTGGCCCAGATGACACAGGCCAATATACTTCAAATGCACTTCTCAATATGATCTCAAAAATGTGGTGACGACATGGTAACCAGATTAACTCTCTTCCCAAAGTCTTTTCAATTGCCTTACATGTACCGTTATGAATTCCTGTATAAAGAAAATAGATAACTATCGTTAAATTTAATATTTTCAACAAATTGTAGATTATATTTAAAATCCAAATGAGTAAATAATTCTCAATAATTTCAAAAGTGAAATTCAGTAAGCAATAAAAATTAAACTAGAACGTTAATAATTAAATATTTTTTAGATTAAATTATCATTGATAAGTTACCTGTATTAACTGCCGTCGTGTCAAAACACATCGCCTTAACATAATTAGTAATACCCCATTCACTCAATGTCGATAAAATGGCTGATGTTTGATTGTCTGCCGTCCCAGAATTCATTTTTGGAACCCCAAGTAATTGTTCGGTACCAAATGCAGTTAAAATAACTGGTAGCCGTTCCACAGATTTTGATCCAACAAGGTCATTCAGCATTTTTCCGTCCCAATGCACAACGTATTTATCGTGTGTCTTAAAGTTGTCTTTAAGTCCTTTAGCAATGTCTTCTCTTTGAAGCATACGAGCTCGTTGAATTGAACTATAACTGAGCGTTGTATCTTCAATTTTAATACCTACTGCTAGTAAAACCGGAGCAATAATAAACATCGCATTTCTACTGCTGACATTAGCTCGGTCGAGTCCAAAAATGACTTCAGGAGTTAAGACATCAAGTTTTGCTCGTTTTGTCGGAATTGGAGGTTCATACTCTGAATCAGATCCAAAATTTGTAACTCCACTTAATGTATACGTAGAGAACGACTCTGATTTTTCACTTGGAACAATCGCATGACTGGTAGACGGTTGATCTAAGTCTGGAATAAGATCTGTTTTATAAATTAAACGAAGAAAATGTATAGAATTTATTCATTTTGATGACAAATAATTAAGAAAGGACTCCAAAAATTGTCTAGTCAAATGTCATCTAGTCATCTATGAAAAGTTACACTACTACCTGACTTTATAATAATTAAATATCTCAGATACTTACTACTCTCATCTATTCCCATCATAGTTGTGGTTAAGTTTGATACAGGTACATTATTAGAAAGAATCTCTTTATGGGTACCGAATTTTTGATCCAAATACAACTTTCTAATATTATCATCAAGCACTTTTAAGGATTTTTCGCTCACAATGTCGAATAATTGTTCAAGATCAGTCTGAAATTTCATTTCCTTTTGGTTTTGCGCTGAATTCTTTTTATCGAAATTTTTTTGTAATTTTAACCATTGACTGTGATAGCGAAGAAATTTTTTGACTGCATTAGGAGCTCCACTAGTTGGAATCTGATTTTTTCTCCACAGTTCAATAACTTGGTCAACTGAATTTTTAGCACTTTGTTTGATTGAATACTTTAAAATTTTAAGTTGGTAGAAAAACACACGCATAACCTCTTTCACTTTTGGTAACTTACGTTCCGAAATTCTTTGTAGAGGTATTCCGATAAAACGTATTTCTTTATTCATTGTAGGTTAATTGATGATAAATAAATTTATGTGATGATTATAAGACTTATTTAAAATGAATTATTTTATTACGTATTCAAGATGATCAGTTTTAGGAACACTGAAAATACGGTATTAAATGGGTAGATACTGAAGATAGTTGAGAGTAAAAAACATAGATGGCGTTAGTTTCAGAAGACAAACAGAAGAAGAAATGGAATTCAAAACAAAAATCCCCTCGAACGAAAATTTTATGTATATTTTGTGAAAAACAATTTAAAAATACGCACTGAACAAATTTCATAATAATAAATGACAACGCGATTAAGATTTTAAATTATTAAAGATAAAATTTAAAAAAAATATTATTAGAATAAAAACTTTCAAATGAATTTTTGAACAGAAAACATCTATAGGAGTTGCTTTTATAATAAAAACTCAAATTTGTCTAAATTTCCTTGAAACTCACAGAATAAATTGAAATTTTTCGAATTATTGATCAAAAACTAGAAAAATTGATATGCATTGATGTTTGACGATGAATATCTCGTAAACGCTCAACTTGATCGAAAAATCATAAGAGACCATTTTTATAGAGCAGTAAATTTCCTACAAAACTATGAGTTTCATCATTCATAATGATTTTTTTTCATTGAGTTATAAAATTCATAAGAAATAAAAAATTTTCCCAAAAATAATCAAACTTTAACCGTTAATATCTTTTAAACGGTTGGGTTTACGAAAAAATCGTAAGAGACCTTTTTTGTAGAGCATTCAATTTCCTACAAAATCTAAGGAACAAGATATTTTTTCAAGTAGTTGGAAGCGAGATATAAATTTTTCTATCTGATAATAAGAAAAAATAGAAAACTGTAAGAAGGAGGACCTTCCCGTTACAATTAAGAACTCATGCTTGGAGAGGCTTTCTTAGAGGTGTCTAGGAACCTATTTTTCAGAGTACCAAACGAAAAAAAAAATATTCTTTTTTTTTGAATCCACCCTAGGTATATACACTACGAGAAAAAAAAATATTCTCGATTTATTGGAAACGGTTATGGACATTGAAGCTTAATAGCCAATGCCTCCTAACTACTCCTATGATTTTCGCATGTTACCAGAGGACCTCGTCGCATATCTTCTTCGATGCCAGAGTACAGTTTGAGGTCGGAGCCGGTGCCAGCGAGCTGCGTTTACCCCGTACGAAGTTGCTGGGCGCTTCGTATATGGACCGTGGGGCCTCTTCCGGTTGTTAGAACATTTGGTTTGTCTTCCCCTGGGCTCGTAAATTCTCCTAATGCCCGTTCATTAATGACGGGTTCTGCTAGGTGATAGTGGTATTACGTTGTTTCTGATCTGGTTGTTCATTCGATCTCGGAGGGTTATCTTTTCGGTCGTAGTCGGTTTGGTGTCTAGGGCTTGCCTCTGAGGTGTTTTGGACGCGATTGCATCGGGCGGTATTGATTTTGGAACCACGATATGGGCCCCTTTGATACTGTGGAATTGTTGGGCATTCCTCGATGGTCACAATTCGAGAACGGGACAGGGGGAGAAAATATAAAAAAAAGGAAAAAAAGAAGGGAGGAAGGGGAGGACGGAGAGGGGAAAAGGGGGGGGAAAGGGGGAAAAAGGAAGGGGGGGAAAAAAAAAGGAAGAAAAGACAAAAAAGAAGGGGAAGGAGGGCATATCGCCATCTGCCTCGTTGACGACGCCCGTCCCGTTTAAAGGATCGTATCGTCTCGATGTTCTCCCTTTGGGCAAAACGGACAGTTACAGATTATCGAAGGGTCCCTTTTGTGCCGTAATTTAGCTTCTTCGGAATCCTCGTCATCTTCGAAGCGAACCGCTCTCTTAGTGGGACCCGTTGCTCCTGGATGATAACGGTTTTGGTTAAAATTTTGAAAAGTTCGCGGTTGATAATAATTTTGTGCCCTGGGCATGTATTGAGGAGTTTCGTTCGGTTCCGACGAAAGTGGAACCTAAAATCTGTTGTTCCCTCTGATAACTCGGACCATAGTAATTTTCTTCGTAAGTGTCTGGATATGAGTCTTCGTAATAGTCCGTCGGGTGTATTGGGCCCGGAGCGATTGTCTCTGGGGCCTGTTTGTATTCTTGATATGATAAAGTGCGAGGCAATTCGCGATAATTACCTCGGTCATCGTAGTCACGAGAAGATCTCGGCATCTGTGGTAAAAACTGTCTGTTACCGTCTTGTCCAGTTCGTCTATGAAATTCTACGGAGGGCGGTAGAGATTCACCTGGTATGGCTCCGTCGTCTCTCATTGTACGTCTACGGTCTGGTCTTCTGTACGCGTCATTTTCAATGGCCTTGTACATGTCGTCTAAAGGTTTGGCTCTTTTTATTTTACATAAGCATCGTAAAAAGTCAGGTAAGTATTCGTATAAAGTAGTGGCCGCTGTTTTTTCAAAAGTTCGTTTTACTACGGCCCTATATCCGCGGGAGCATTAAGTTCAATACGTCGTACCATTTTCGCTTACCGATAATAGAAATCTCGATATTTTCGGATTCTTTCGGAGCCGCGGCAGCTAGATTTTTCTGCACGTGATATATGGGTCGCCCCTTTTTAGTTTCGGCTAGGACTAGTAAGATTCTTCTACGGAGGCTAATTCAACATGTTCGATTAATCTTTTGGTCATCCATATAATTTTTGGGCTATACGGCGAGCGAAAAACCCTGGTTATCGGCTGGATGCTGGGTAACCAGTTTCTTATATTCCATCGAATATTCGAAATCTTTTACGCATTTGGACCTTCTCCGTTGAATACGGAGGCGTCGTGTAATTCTTTTGTAAGGGTTTGAATTTGCGGTGTTGAGGTTTTCTCGTTTTGTGAGGTATCACGCGGAAGTTTCTTCTTCCATGGCTCCAAACGGAATCGTTGAGTAAGCACGAAACGTTCCGGATTCCGTCTTCGAAACAGTTCCACGATGTAGTGTTGAGATAATCAGCCTAGATTTAACTATTCTGTATAAGGCAATGTATTTAAGGAAGGGTTACAAGAGAACTTTTGTTCAAAGGAACTTCAAAAGAGGAAAAGGGAAATTTCGATTTTATTGATTTAAATCGCGATGTATCTTTATTCGGTCACTAAGTAAGTAGGTCAACAGCTGTAGAGTACAATAACACAAGAGAAAGATTAGTTATCGCGGGTATATGGTTACCGAGTGACGAGTACGGTAGTGTAAGCAAGGAAGAATCGATAAGTGAATTTGTAGTAATTAATTTCAAGGTTGAAATAAGAGAGGATTTAAATGCCTTTAATCGAACGACAAAAAATTTTTTTTAACCGATTTTAATTTAAAAAAAAAATTTCTTTTATTATTAAATTTATCGTGAATCGCGTGTTCAACTGACTACTCAAGGTTAGATTTATTTTTTTTTTGCTTAGTTAGCGGAGAGTAATTTAAGAAAGTGAAGCAAGAGTTTAAAGAAAATTAATTATAGCAGAAAAATTTTCAAAAAAAAAAATTTTTTTTTTTTATAGGGGGTTCCTTGAACTTTTGCTTTGGTGTAATTCGGAAAGGTATTAATGGTAAAAGGGATAAAGTTTAGATTTTTATTCTCTTTTTCGGATAAATCTATTTGCAATGGGGATTTAGAGTCGGTCGTGTGGATGGGTTTAATGGAGCCTTGATAGGGGTTTGTCGAATTTTCAGTATTTTTTCGTAAAGTTCAGGGATTGCTTTAACGTTGTCCAGGACTTTCGGACCGCAGCCTTATATCGACTACCTTTTCGCGGGTTCCGTGTCTTTCCTCCCAATATCTAGTTTCGATAAGGGGGCGGTGGTACTCTGCCGTTAATGAAATCTGAATGTATCTTTTTCAGATGGTATCGATGGCCGACCGTCTACTCTTTCCATCGACTTCTAGAATCTCGAAAAAAAAAAAATATGTCGGTTTTAACCCCAAATAGTAGATTTATTCGAAAACTATGAATCGCGAAATTATAATTCGGTCGTTCGACGATAGGGGGTTACAGTTTTCTTACAATTAATGTGGGTTAGTAAAACGAGTATACTAATATTACATATAAAAGAAAATTTTTTTGTTGGAGTATTTGTGTCTCGAGTCAGCAAAAGGAAAACAATTTTATTTAATAAAAGAAGAAAAAAAAATTTTATTTCCATTTTTATTTCTCAATACTGAGGTAAAATAAATTTTTCTGACAGGAGTTGCGATTGTAAATTCTGTTTGGTGTTAACCAACTCGGATATAGACGCGTCAACGAATTCCTTTTTTTTTTCAATATTTGATTGTCTAAAGAAAGTTCGCTAAGGTCAAAAACCGATTGTGAAACAATATTATTAGAGTTCTATAACCTTTTGAAAAAGATTCCGGGTAAAGGAAATTTTGCAAAATATAAAAATTAATATGTCGAAATATAAACGAAAATTTTGTTAGACTCGAAATCTTTTCTACAATAAATTAGAATTATGTCAAGATTGAACGAAATTATAGCTGAATTGCGTAAACCAGTGAATTTTACTTACTTGATTTAATAAAATGAATGATACGAACGAAAATTGTTGAGAGTTTAATTTTTCTCAAACGGAAGTTAAATAAATTCGTTTCGAATACCACGCTTCTACCAGTGTCTTTATGTATGTCCAAGAGCGTTTTAGAGTGGTACGTAAACGGTGGAGGTTTGGACTAACGAATTAAAGAATACGCAACGGAGGTTTTAATTCCGTTGTTTTATTATTTATGTGGGACGTTTCCGAGGTACGAACTTACCACGCCTTCGTTTGAGTGACGAATTTTTATGTAGATAGAGTACTTTACTACTTTTGTATTATTTGCTAATCGCCGGATCCGTGATTCCGGGGTGCTCTCAGCGCTCTCCTTTTGATTGGGCCCTTCGGTCGTTCCTTGCAGCGGATGGAGTAGGATGGATTGGGCTGCTTATCTTAAGGGCTTCTTATTTTATGAATGAAAGTAGTTGCTTTTTCTCTTCGTTTTAAATTTACTTATGATCACTAAAACTTACACCTTTACAATTTTAATCTTAATCGTAAATTACATTAATGAATTTTAGTAATTTGAGCTTATTATATTAAACTTATTGGCCGGATACTCGCCTAAGTGCAGAGCAAATTAGAACTTTGAGATTCCGGTTCTCTATGGTTGTATTTAATAACTAATACGTGGCCTCGGTTTGACCCGAGTCTGAACTCGTCTTTAAGTGCAGCGCAAATTAAAATAAGGGACTTTTACAAGCACGGGCCCGTCAGTGAACCGGAAGTCGAATTATATTAACAAAGACGGGAGCGGTCTCCGTTTCTCGTTTTTAAATGCTCGCGGTGCTGAGTTTGCAGAAGTCCCGCTATCAACCAGCAGTCACGTAGCTTATATTTTATTGTGCTTTCGTGCATGGAGAAGTCTTCCATCTGCGCGGGTAATTTAAATTCAAAAGAAAAATTTGCGGGTGGACATAACAGGTGATAACCTTAGAGACTGGTGATAAGAACTACTATACGCAAGTTGGAGCTCACCTAGGTGTTGATCCCAAGTAGTTTGTTCTTTCTCAATAAATGCGCGTATCTTGAGTTTAATAGTGCTATTTATCCTCTCGACAGGGTTACTCTGGGGATAAGCAATCGCAGTAAGAGTAGATTTCACGCCCACTGTCCTCAGATACTGTCTCACAGTTTCGTTTTTGAATTCCTTTCCATTGTCAGTTGTAACGGGTTTGAGCCGTCCCTTGGTCACCCCTTTATTTAAATTTAATAATTAGGGCGCCACTGGAATTTTTATCACGGTTTCCAGAACCGGTCCAAGCAAGAGAGATATCACAGGGTCGAGAGAAATTTTAATATTTGACACAAATAACAACAATTAAATTGACTTGAATTATCAATTTATTTGAACAATATGACAGTATTAAACCATTAATTCATGCTCACACACACACTCATACTTACAAAAGTTGCTTATTCCTACGATATCTCTTAGGAGCGTCTATATCGTAGTTTCATATCATAGTGCCTATTCCTGCGATACCCTCATATGGAGCGTCTATATCGCAGTTTCTATCAAAGTTTCCTATTCGACGTACCTCATATGGAGCGTCTATATCGTAGTTTTCTTATAAAGTTTTCCTATTCCTTACGATACCCTCATATGGAGCGTCATATATCGTAGTTTCTATCATAGTTCTTTTCCTGACGGTACCCTCATATGGAGCGGCTTATATCGTAGTTTCTATAAAAGTTTCCTATTCCTACGATACCCTCATATGGAGCGTCTATACCGCAGTTTCTAACTAAATCGCGCTGTTCCACGGACCCTCACGCTCTAAGACTTAGATATGACCCTGGGTGGTCGCCCGGACCCCTGCCCAAGGTTCATACCGTCCTTAGCCCTTTCGCTGTCCACAGGACCCTCACTACGGGACTAAGAACCTGAAGTCGACTAGGACAGAGGAGGATACCATGACACTAGTCGACAACCTGCTAATTCTAACCTCCTCGACAGCCCGTGACGAGGAGTTATACTGTAAAATGTTTCCCACACAACACCACACACACACACGATTCTCAAATAAAACAATTATCTAATACACACTTGACTCTATTTACATTATTTTAAAATCCAAGATACTCTTTACAACATAACTTCCTGGGAATCAAATTTCCCGGTCCCTAACTTGACTTCGATAAATAAGTTAATTAAATTCTGGTTAAAGAGAATACCTGGTTAAAACACTTCTTTACGTCTTGTCTAGTTAGTTTTCTTAGTCTAAATACTTCAATAAAACGTGTATATAAGTCTTGGGTTATTAAAACCTATTTATAACCTGACTTCGAGCGAGGGAAAGGACTTGTGACGTCCACCGCCATGATGGCCCAAGGATCGATCGGCTGTCTTGTGCGCATAGGTGCCTGGGTAGAAGTTTGTTTGTACTTTACTTTCTTGCAGACCTTACAAGCATTTACAAAGTCATCTACGTCTTGATACATACCGGGCCAATAGTAATGAATGTGCAAACGCTGATATAATTTCTCACGACCTAGGTGACCATCATCAGGCTCATTATGATTTGCCTGTAATACATCCTTAACCTCATGCTCTGGAAATATCTTCTTGCAGGTATTCTGATTATCCAATACGCCTTTTAGATAATCAGGTTTAAAATAATACAATCGGTCATCTCTAATCTGCCAATTGTCAAATGATTCTGGTCTGTTGCTCACATATATTTTCTTCATCTCATACCAAGTCGCAGTCCTGATTTTGCAACACTCAACTTGCTTTTTTTGTAACTCTTCCATGACCTCAGACCACTCAGTAGGTTCTTGGTCATCATATAACCTTGAAAGGGCATCAGGGCTCTCATTTTCAGTACCCCGACAATGTTCTATCGTTACCTGATTCGAGAGAAATTTCACGGCCCAACGAGCCAGCCGACCGTTGGAGTCTTTCAACGAATGCAGCCACATAAGTGATGCATGGTCTGTAACTACCGTAAAGGCTGTTTCCTCTAAGTAACAACGCAACTTGCGTACAGCCTAAACATCGGTCAAACATTCTTTTTCTATCGTGGTATATCGGGGTCTCTGTGCCTCTCAAGGGTCTACTCAGACAAATTATTAAATATTTTTTATCAGAGTCCAGTTTCTTCTGAACTAAAAAAGCTCCAAGTCCTGTGTCACTGGCATCAGTGTACAGGACATATGGAAGGTCAGGTCTCGGAATGGAAAGAGGCTTAGCATCTATGAAAGCTCGTTTCAACTGTTGAAACGCCTGCTCTTATTCTTCACCCCACTTCCAATCAACATTCACGCTGCATAATTTGTTCAAAGGATCTTGTACTTTCGCCAAATATTGTAAGTGACGGTGATACCAGTTAACAAGTCCACAGAAACTGCGAACTTGCTTCCTCCGGAGGCTATGAAGACAGTGAAGAAGGGCTGACAAGATCGACCTTCTCCAAAAATCTTTAGCGCGACGGTCACCGCAGATAGAAGGCTGGTTATCGTACCGGCTGACTATCCTGAGGTAACCCTAAAACAAGCAGAAGGTGAACTGCTAACTCGGGCGCTCCTTGCGGCTTTGGACGCTGTTCCTTCGGAACAGACGCTCCCGTGCTTTGAGGTGTAACGGGTTATTTTTGAGTGTTTCTCCTTTTATCGAAATAAACGTTGAACGGTATTGCGACTCAAAACGCCCCCCCTTACTCGAATTTGTTTACTCGCCGGAGTCAGGGTAAAAAGGGGTTCAAACCACAATATTCAAATCGAAATAAAATCAACACGACTCAGTTACCTAAAACTATAAATAATTACGTCTAATGATTATTCAAAATGTCAGACAGGTTATGTTAGAGATAAATAAATCATTTATTTTAAACAAAATCAATTAAATATGTTAATAAAAAAAATTACAATAAAACAAAACTCTCGTGCATAATTCTAGGTTATATTAAACCTCAAAATATAACTAGATCTAACAATAATACAAAAAGAGTATTTCATAAAAGTCAGTCACGCATGCGTATCAAGGCCCGATCAAAAACTGGTCTATACACGTCAGCCTCTCGTACACTCTCGCTCCCGTGAGCATCAAAATCGCGGACTAAGACCCAAAAGTTGGATACCCACTTCCCCGGGAGACTAGCCGTCACCCTGGGCCTAAATCTCTACCCTGAGAGCGGATGGAGAGTATCCTCTCCGCTCCCACCTACACGGCTTGTGATACTACCGGATTTTTGACAGAGGGTCAAAAAAATCGGGGAAGTCAAATCTTGTGAAGAGTTTCAAAAAGGTACTTACCAATGTTCAAGACGAACGAGGGTAATGTCCCTTCGATTGTTACTAGCAGAAGAGTATCCCACAATAAACCTCTGTCACAAGACTCGCTTTTCCGTGCAAAATTTTTGGGCTTTATCATTTTCCCAAAACTCACTTATAACGAACCAGAATGATCGTTTTTTGCCATCTATACCGTGTTTGCAAACTATCAATTTAATTGGTATTTCCTTCATTCTCTTCCATTCTGTCCGTCAATTCCGAGTTTAAATATCAAATATATTCGATCGGTTTCAACAGATTACACACAAATTCGACAGATACATTTCCCATACTAAAATTTGCTCGGGACTTAGAATAATTTCTTTTGTACATATTTTTCTTTTAAATAATAATTGTCATTTCTTTCATTTTACATCCATTCGTCACTTTCTCATATTAACTCGGCTTCGACTTGGAATAATTTCTTTTATAGATTGGAAATTTACAATAATTCGTTTCCAAAATTAAATTAATTTTCTTTGAATTAAATTTTAACAACAAAAATTAATCCACTTTATAATTGTCATAGGACAAAATAATACTTTAAACTAATTAATTATTATCCCGTCTAGATATTTCACATTAGTAACTAAAATATTAAACAATAATGGTTTAAACAAACGATATTAACTAAACAAAGATAATTTTTTCGATCTTTATGATCAAATCTAAATTAAATATAATATTTTACAAGTTTTAGTGAATAATTACTCTCAATAACATTAAATTTCATTATTAATAATAGAATAATTAATACTGCAACCTCATAAAAACACAACTAAATAAAGAACGGATTATGTACAATGTTAAACAATAAATTCAAGGA
>RJVT01000019.1:0-69319 GCA_018835575.1 Cotesia chilonis
ACCTTGGCGGGAGTCGCAATTTATAGTCGGGTTTTCCTTAGGGTTTTACGAGAACTTACTTCTTCCTAAAATTCTGAATTATACTTCGGTATCTTCCCGATTTTGTTTCTGGTCTCAATAAAATTAGGCGCCAGGTAATTTTTAATCACTGAAATACCAAAACCAGTGAAAAAGTAATCAGATATTTTTATTCGCTAGGAATTATCAAACTAGCCAATAAACGTAAACGTAACCGGAAACACAAAACTTAACAAAATATGGACCAAATAACCAACAATCGGAAAGACAACGGGATACCTTGGGTTGCTCCAGTGTGCTGTTTTGTGAGAGAGGTTGTGATTCGAGTAGAGAGTGGCTCAATGACTGCAATGACTTTATTCGCAACACCAAAATTTATGCTCAACCAAATCCTTATTTATTTAACCAAAATTTAAACCTAAATAAAAACTTGAACATAACTGCGGCAAAATTATCGAACGATATAACTAACAATAGGAAACGCTATAGTCTATTACAGACTCTTACTCATAAAATTAAACAAATAAAATAAATAAATTTTTAAAATAACAATCCCAAATAAATAAATGACCTAAACAACTTGAACAATATTCTCAAATAAATCTGTCAACTTACTCTAAATTATTTACAACATATAAGTATTCTGTAGAATCGGCTATCTAATGTCTCATAACCAAGAACTCGATTATTAAACGCTCAATTACAATAAATTAGCGATCTCATATATTATAAAAACAATGTCGATGCTGAGTAACCTTTTATTTATATTTTTAACAACTTTATAACTCGGTATTTTTTCTGGAGCCAAAAATAAAATGCCAAAAGACTGAAACCTTAACCTGGAACTGAAAACTCTACGCACGTCGATCACCTGAAGTGACCAGCAGCAACTCTCAAAAGCGACTGTACTCTACGAAGTCCAAAACTTGACTGTTAAACGTGACTCACTCATAACTAAAATCCTATAATCAATTAATTCCCAAATATTTTTATCTTTAATCAAATAATTGAGGCTCTGAGTACGAATATTTCTTTGGTGGATGCTCTCTCAGAAACTGACTACGGCTGGGATCGAAATCAATAACTCAAACGTAAACGTCACATTAAACAAAAGTGGATAATTTTTATTCGCTAGAATTATCAAAACTAGCTAAAACGTAACCGAAAACTTAAACTGATCCTATGCTTTCGTCATGTCCCTCTATGTCGGAGCGCTAGCATCTCAACCAGACTTAGGCATTCTACCTGGAAGTCTCAAAGGGTTAGACTGGTGTCTAACGTCAAACGAACCGGGTGACTTATAGTCCGCCCCCACGGTAACGCTGACTTACCCACGTCCTCTGCAAACTTTAAAACCCAAAACTAAAAATTCAGAACTCAAAACTCAAAACTCAAAATCCGAAACCCAAAACTCAAAATTCTTCACAATTGACTCTAAAACTGACTCTACCTTAAAATTCTAAAAACTCAACTGTAACATTAATTCTCTAAATTCACTCTAAAACTATAAACTTTGTTACTCGGCATCAAACACTCACTTAATTCACAAAACAATTTTCTTTAATCTTTAAAATTATATTTTCTATGGTATTTGGCTTGAAATATCAGTTAAAACTACAAAAATTCGTTGGCGCTGGTGACGTTCATTTTAAATAGACCCCGGTCGTGAAAAAACGTCACTATATATATATATATATATATATATAATATATATATATATATATATATATATTGTAAACAGTTTACCTGCTCAGGTTTGGCCCCTATCAATTTTATAAATAATAAACGAAACTAACAACAATGTAATTATTAGGGCGCCACCAGGATTTTTAATCACGGTTCCTGGAACCGGTCCAGAGCTGAGAAAACTCAATCTTAGGGAGAAGAGTGAGGAAGGTGCTGTTAAATAAATAAAATTTAATTAACAAAATTGATCAAATTTATTAACAATAAAAAAAATTAACAAACTTAACAATTTAAGCGCTCACTTACACACTATAGCCAACTTATTAACTAACGAAGCGGAGAATAACTCGAAATAAACGATATTTACAAACGAACCTTCCAACGACGAACGATGACTAGACGGGCTTTTTCTAAACAAACGGTCTCCCACACCTGTCTAAAACTAAGCTTAAAATTATACGTCCACCGGACTACCAAAACGAACTCAACTTGCATACTTTATAACTTAAAATTAAGTCCACCGGACTACCAAACTTAACACTATTAACACTCTCTATCACGCATAACCCGTACAATTCTTCACACACATAACCCACACTTCGCTTAATTGTATTTTACAATTTTTAAAAATGACTTTAATTTAATTTTAATTCCATAATTTTTTTTTTAAATATTCAATCATTAATATTGGTAAAAACTATAATTCCAATTTAACAATCATTTCAATTATCCTTGAACTAATCTCTATAGAACCAGAGACTTAATGCCTTGAATTAACTTAAACAATATAAACCTTTACAATCACTTCAAAATTATTAACATAAGTTAATTAACTAATTCTGATTAAACTTTCACTATGACAATTTTAACTCACTTATTGATTTCTTGGACTTAATCCAAACTTATAATATCAAGCAAGAATAAAAACTAATTTAATTAATCACGGACTTAATCCAAATTTACTTAAATTTTCACTTGACGAAATAATTTTAAAATATAACACTTTTAATAATCAATTCCTAACTCAATATTCTTGATAATTTTCTAATCCATTTTTCCTTCAACTGATAATTTTCCTAATATCATATATCCTTAATGATTTTCCTAATATAAAATATTCTTAATAATTAACTCTTAATATAAAATTCTTAATAATTTTCTTAATATAAAATATTATCAATAATTAATTCTTAATAAAATATTATTAATAGTGTTCTTCTAGTTTTATCAATAAAAAATTTGACCCAATTCGAAATATTTCAAATTTCAATTGCTAGAACATTCGTTAGCTAAATTTTGCTTGACCTTGGGTATTGGAATTCACTGCGACACAAAAATTGACGCTGACTAAAATTCCACGAAACAAATTGTCGATCTTTTCCAACGACAAAAATCAATCAATTTTACTAAGTTAAGTTATAAAAATTACAACAATAAATTAACGAAATTTCGGATGTTAAACAATTAATTGATTATTTCTAGTTATTAAATTTTCCCACAAGGTCGGTTAAGTGATCTCCGGGTAAGACCCCCATGAATCACCAAATTCAAACTAGCAATCATTCCACAATTAATTAATAAAAATTTTATATAAGAAGAAGAGGAATGATAGACCGAGTACAAACCGGGTCTATCTTCCACCCACGGAATGAATAAAGTACCTGAGTAATTGACTTAGACTCCTGTTTACGATTTCTCTCTGACGTGGTGAATTCTCTGGGTACTCGTTGTTTAGTTTTTCTTTCACTCCGGGGATCCGTCTTCACTTCAAACTTCAGTTTCCTGTAACAGTAAAAATATTAGAAATATTGTCTCCAAGATTGAAAAGACAATCTTGATAAATTTTTATCGCAGCGTTCCAAAATTCACGTGCGAATGTATTAATTACCTGTTTTTTTTTGCTGAGTGGTGACCGGTGCGGTTGACTATCAAACCTCTTCTGATTTTGTCACACACCGGCTTCGAACACTTACCCATTTTACATCCCTCTTAATTACTACACGGAAGGCCCCGAAGATCGGGGCGCGCCAGTGCTGAGTCGACTAATTATCGATCTCTGGCGACTTATCGATTTAGGGTCAATTACCCTGTTACACTCCTCCCCACCACCAGCACTGGGAGGTCCCGATCTAGTTCTTTCTGGGGGCTGATAAATTAGAACTAAAACAGCGTAATTAAGTTTTAAATAAGGAATTTATTTAGGCCAATTTCAGGTCTTCCCCTAGGTCCAGCTAGAGAACGTCTTCATCGCTGGTATCCTCGTCGTTGAACACCTCGATGTCTTCTAGGCCCGAGTCCTCAGTTCGGGCCTCGGAGCTCTCTCTTGTTCTTCTTCTTCTTCCTCTTCGCCGTTCGTCGGCGGACCGGGACGTCGCTTGGCTCCGGCCACGGCATCAACTCAGCGCGAGAGATACCAGTCTCCATCCTGTCAGTCCTGGCCGCTCGTTTCATGCCCTCCTTAAATTGGCTGGCGCGGTATGCAGCGAAGGCAGGTGTTAAGTGTGCTGGACACTCAGGAAGCACGAACGTGGATGTTGAGGTCGTTGCTGCCTGAGAGTCAGCAGCGTGTTGGCTCCGGGTTGGAACAGCTGCCGCCTCCACTACATACATAGGCGTTGGTTTATTGGATGGGACTGGCTTGGACCGAGATGTTGGAGGTTTCCAAGGAGCAAACAATCTCCGGGGTGGAGTCACGGCAACACTAGACCTAGTGACGACCCTGGACTTTACTGGTATTTTGGGTTCAACAGACGTGTATGCTGAGGTCGTCTTAGACGGGGCATAGCACCCTTGGACACACCTGAGACGTGTCCGGGTATAGCGCCACCCCCCCCCCCAACTGATGTTGCAGTAGGTACTCGCGAGTTCAGACCCTTTGGTCGTCTCAGGTGAAGACGTAGATGGACGGGCCGAGAGGAAGCACAGGTGTTGGTGCTCCAATTGACTCCAGCGGAATGGAAACTCGAACCGTCGCTCGAGAAGTCTCCAATCCCTTCTCCATCCGAACAGCTCGAGTTCCAAAAGTCAACAGCTCGAGACGTCTGGGCCTTCTGTCCTTTTCTCGCTCCGCCGCCACAGTCGATGTCCTTGCCCACGCAGCCCAGTTTCACCTTGGGTGTCTGGGGATCCTGCAGCATTATATTGAACCTAGCACGACGTCTGTTGAGTCGAGTCTGGCTTTCAGTACAGCCGTGCCATTTAGATTTACTATTGTAGATCCTCTTTTGGGTCACTTTTTGTTTGTTGAGAACTGGTACCGCTCGGTGGGATACCGAGGGTTCTACAGATTTAGGTTCCAATTTGCTGGTTCTAGCAACCCTCAATCGGTGGAAAACCGAGGGTTTGGCAGCTGACGTCTTCGAGGCATGCTCTCCAGTCACAGTGGACTCCTCTCGGTACGAAACCGATGGAACAGCGTCTGTTGTGGCTGGTTTACCCGCCTCGGGAACGACAACTCCCACAGGGCTTGCCACCGAGGGTGTAGTTGTTGCTGGGACTAAGTAAAAACTGGGTAAGTGAGGTCCCAGCCTCCAAAAAGCAGATACCCGTGACATAGAGGGCTGAGGTGTTGGCAACCCAGAGAGGAGGGTACACTGTACGGCCACCGAGTTGGTCCCTGGCTTTACTCCCCCGATGTTGGTCTGGGCTGTCGCTTCCTGCCTCGGGTATTTCCCTCGGTTGCTAGCCTCTCTTCCGCCTCTCTCCATATCCTGGAAAAGTAATTAATTAGAAAAATCTCACGACATGTTTTCCTTAATACTAGAGCTTCTTATCAGCTAAACGATTACTGCGCCTCGGGAGTTTTAAATCAGGGATATAATTTGACCTAATAATTTCCCTTTTTCGGTTTTTAACTCTACGACTAACGGACTAATTAACTTAGAGACTAACGCAGGCCCTAAGTATTTAGCTCCGAGACTCGCACTATAACCGGTCGCCTTATTACTAAGCTTACGATTAGGATAATAAACTCTATCACCGATGGAAACCTCCTGAATCATAAAATTAGATCTGTGGTATTGTTCCTGTCGCTCATTTTCCTTTCTCATGTTGGATTCTATTTTATGCCTGAGCTCATCAAGACGTTGGACTCTTTTGATCCACTCTTGATTTTATAAAATCCAGATCTTCTAATTCCAGGTGGGATATGTCACTCGCTTGGCGTGTTCTTGGCCATGGCACAAATAATAGGGTGACAATTTAAGTGATGAGTGGAAAGCACTGTTATAGGCTAACTGGAACTCTCCTATATGCCTATCCCATTCACTTTGGTCTTTATCGATATATGCACTTATCATAGGTTTTATAGTACGATTTATGCGCTCCACTGGATTTGCCTGGGGATGAGAGACTGCAATTGGGCTAAATTTTACTCCGACTTGCCCCAGGTACTCTTGTACTTGAGAGTTCTGAATTCTTTCCATTGTCTGTTACCAGGAACATTGGGTATCCCCAGAGTGAGAAAAAGTGCTTGAGACACTCCAGTATGAGACTTCCAGTTTGTCTACGCAGCGGGTAAAATAATGAGAACCGGGTATATAGGTCTTGTATTATTAGAATGTATGAATTCCTTAGTTTTGACCGTGTGAAGGGACCCGTGACATCCGCTGCCACCACTGCCCATGGTTTAATCGGTTGTCTCGTCTGGAGTGGAGCTTTGGACGTACTCTGCTTGTACTTGACCTGTTTGCAAGTCTCGCAGGCTTGAACAAAGTCTTCAACGTCTTTCGACATACCTGGCCAATAGAATTTTATCTTGATGCGCTCGTAGATTTTGTCACGACCTAGATGTCCAGCATCTGGTTCCTCGTGATTCCTTCTCAATGTTTCTGGACCTTCATGGTCTCTTAGGACCTTCTTCCATTCATCTTCATCACCCAGGATCTCCTTAAGGGGATCGGGTCTGCGATAATGAAGACAATCCTCCCGTATTTGCCAGTCTGGAAAGTTCTTCGGGTGTTTCCTGACATTGTTGAATTTTAAGTCATACCAACTGGAAGACTGGATATGGACAAATCTAGCTGTTTGTAATCTGTCTTTTATTTCCATCCAGTCTTCGGGAGAATCATCTTCGTATAGACGAGAGAGAGCGTCTGGACCTTCCTGGTTTTGGAATTGCCAAGGGCTGAGCCTCAACGAGAGCTTGTTTCAGTTCACGAAACGATTTTTCTTCATCTGGACCCCATTTCCACTCCGAATTTGCGCCAGTTAGTTTATTTAAAGGGACTTGAGCCTTCGCAACATTCTGGAGATGGCGATAGTACCAGTTTACCAGGCCCAGAAAGCTTCTTAGTTTTCTTGTTAGTTGGAGTAGGGAAATTTACGACAGGTGCAATTCTTTCAGGATCCGGGTATAATCCAGTTTCGTTGACCACGAATCCCAAAAATCTAACTTCGTTTCTGCAGAACTTACACTTCTCTGGATTGATGAGGAGGCCAAATTCACGAAATACCTCGAACAGTAGAGCCAGGACCTTCAAGTGTTCTTCAAATTTTCACTTATCGCGATCCAATCATCGAGATAAGCGAAAACCTGCTCGGCCCATTTGAGAGGCAGCTCCCTCTGGACCAAAAGTTAACAAAATCTGGTTTTTACATGATCCATGGCTTTTTGAAAGGTACTCGGGGCTCCAACAAGTCCGTATGGCATTCTTAGCCATTCGAATTGGCCTCTTCCCTCTACAGAGAAGGCTGTCAATGGAACTGAGTCTGGAGACATTCTGATTTGATGAAATGCTTCACGTAAGTCCATTGTTGAAATAAAAGTGGCTCCATGGAGAGCACTCAGTATTCTGAGCATATTCGGCAATGGGTAAGCTGGTGGAATCGTGACTTTGTTGACTGGACGATAGTCGATACAAAATCTCCACTTGTTGTTAGGTTTCGAAACCATCAATGGTGAACATGACCAGACACTGAAGCTCGGGCGGATGAACTTTTTCTAACAGCTCATCTATCTGTTTTATTCAACTCTTTATTCACAACTGGGCTTCTGCGATATGGTTATATTCGCACAGGTTGTGTTCCAGGTTTTAAAATAATTTCATGTTGAATAATTTTTGTCACCCCCAGGTTTGACACTTCATCAAATTTTTTTAGCTCAATTTCCAGAAATTTTTTCATTTCCTCTTCTTGTAGTTCCGACATAACACACAATGGTGCTGACTTCTCATGACAGTTGATGGGTTGGAAAAGAAAAACCTCTCGAGAATCAGTGAATTTCCATGAACGGTTCTTGCAGTCGATCTGCACCTCAAATTTTGTCGCGAAGTCCATCCCCAGGACCAAGGAGTAACCTAGGTCGGGTAAAACACTCAAATATTGTTCTTCAGCTACTGATCCGACCTGAATTATGAAAGGGGCTCCACCCTTACTTTTGCAAGTAGAGTGATTAGCAAGAAGCACTCCCTTCTTGGTTTGATCATTTTGTAGCTCGCCAGCAGCTAGATGTTTGATATCATGGTACACCTTTTCATTTATATACGACCTCTCACTGCCTGTGTCTAGTATTCCTTGGAGTTTTACTCCAAATATCCACACCGAAATCGGTATACGTGACGTTTTATTCGGGTGGTGACCCATTTCCAGGTTTGAAAATCCGTCGACTAGCCAGTCTTTGAATAAAAGACGCGGAGAGAGGTCTGCCTTGAAGTACTCGAGGTATAAATGAAGCTTGTGAAGATACCCAGGCAGCTGGTGTTGTTGCTGGTTCACATAGAGTCTCGACTTCGTCTTCCCACTCCAAATCAGAGGTTTGTTCTGTTGCTGAATTTTCCTCGGAGTTTTGTTCAACCAAGGATATATCGGGTTCTATTATTTCATCAGGAGGAACCGATATGGGGGTCCTCTAATAAGATAATTGCCGTTATTACCTCCTCTAGACAGAGTGGTTTAGCTATTGACTTTTCTTGTATATCTATATCAGCAACAGAATCAAGGACGATGTCACTGTTTACCTCATCTGGCCCTCGAGAAAAGACTGGGTTAATTCCTGCGTCCTTCCTCGGGTATGAATCCAGATTGGTTTCGTTTAATACAGTGAAATTATTGTTTCCCTGGGTTTCAATTTGTTCTGGTAAACACGTGGGAAACTTACGTGTTACCTCTAGGCATTTTTTTGATTTGTTTGAACGACCTTCTCAACAGGAGGTTCGGTATTAACTGATGCTGGTCCAGGTTGGTTGTTCCACAGAGCCGACAAGGGACAGTTTTCCCTGGTATGGCCTATTTTGTAGCAGAAATTACAAACTTCTCTTCTTGGACCAGGGCAGAACTCGAATGTATGACCTGGTGTGCCACAGTTGAAACAGGGACTGGGTCCGCGGATGTATTTTAAATTGTACATTTGACCTAGGTCTTGTATCGGTGCATTCGAATATTGTGGTCCTGGTTGTTGAAGAGTCCCATATTGTGTTGATGATATGGTATTAGGAGTTTGATTTTGTATATTCTGTACAGGCACGTGTTGGTTTCCAGGTTGAGTAGCATTTGTTTGCTGTGTTGGATAATATCTCGAGCGAAAATATTGTTTGTTGGCTAGAAACTGGTTATTGGGACGCCTGATGACTCCATAACGGTTGTCATACTCCCCTGAATTTGATTGCATATTATTGAATTCAGGGAGTTCCACAATTTCCTCAATAAATTTAATCTCCTCATCGGGATGTTGAATAGCTCCAAAGCGAGGTTTATCCGTGTTTTTAGATTGAGAAACAGACTGGTTTTTGCTACTCGAGTCCTTGGTACACCTGGCCGCCTCGTGCAATACGTTGAGAAGGTCTTCATATGTTGTTACTTGCCTTGAGAAAACCATGAGCCTCAGCTCATCTGTTAGGTGGTTACGAATGCAGTTCACCTGTTCCTGGATTGGTGGAGGAATCTCCATGGATTAATATTTCTGTTGGACGTTGAGCACGAACTCCGTGGAATTGTCCCCAGGATTCATCCTCATCTCACTTATGTCCAGGATCATCTGATGGTCGGTAACAGGGCTGCCGAAAGCTTTTCGGAACTCCTGCTTGAACTGGGCGAAGTTTTGCCATCTATAATAATTCGAATCCACCCAACGAGCTGCTGCTCCCTTCAGGGTGTAACTGATCACCTTCATTAGTTCTGGTTCACTCCAATCCTCACGTCTCACTCTAGCTTCTAGTGAGTTCACGAAGTCGTTTGCTGTTATACCGTTTTGAAGAAAGGAGATGCCGGACATTTGTATGCTGTCTTTAATTTCCTTCCAACGGTTATAGGAAATGTGTCCAGGTCTAATGTTGATGTTCACCCCGTTGAAGTCACCTCCAGGCAATCTATGTGTGTAATTATCGGGACAAATCCCAGGATAATTAGCCTGTGGTATGTAAGTGTTACCTGGTGTGAAACCCGGGTAACCATCTTGTTGTTCAACATTTGTTGTTTGATAATTCTGATTATATATTGTATTGATCAATGGGCGAGAAGTCAAGCCGATTGGTCGAGTCTCTTGATTATTTAGCTGTTGGTATATAGAAGAACTCGAATTTATTCCAAGATGCGCTGTCCCTGTGTAAATCTCACGAGCCAGTCGTTCACGTTCACGAAGTTGACGAATTTCCTGCTCTTGTTGTTGATGCAGGCGTTCGAGACGTTCCCGTTGAATTTGTTCTTGTCTTAACTGGTCTCTCAATGCCTGTTCCCATGCCTCTCGCTCTCTTATGGCTTCTTCGACTTCTTGAAGTCGTGCTCGAGGTGCTTGAATAGTTGCAGGATCACCTCGGAGTCTGCGTTGTAACCAGGAGAACTCACGGTCCATATCGTCTATTATTCCGTTGATCGTGTCGGCAACCTCTCCAAAATGTAACGAAGAGTTTGAAGAACTGATTGGAGTTGGAGTGATCGTGTTTCTTTCAATTACGTCGCTGATTCTGGCCATGTTTTGATTTACAGGGAACAACGCTGTCCCACTCGTACCTGGAGTCTCGCCTATTGATATACGTTAGTTATTTTGAACCGAAGACATTACTCCCGCGGATCCATGTTGTCTATAACCCGGGTTTAATTGAGTCGACTCACCCATGGGTGCAGGCATGACGCCTGACCCGGGTACTTGAGCTCGCTCCCCCAAGGGTCTCTGATCCACGTTGGAACCTGGTTAATTTGTAATAGTCGGTGATGTTCTACCCCGGCCTCTACCGAAGGAAAGTCGTCGAGCCTCAACTTCAGGCTCTTCGAGTCCTTGAGACCTAGTTCTAGGTCCAGTTGGGCGTATCATTGTTTTTAAAATTCACAAAATTATTTCTCAAATCTGAAGAGTCTCACTGTTGAAACACGACAATAAACTTATAATTTAGAATATTTTAATTCAAATATCCAAGTCTGATTATTTTAAATTTTAGAGAAAATAAAATAATTGGTAAAGAAAAAAAAATATATTGATATAAATTTCAAAAACTAAAAGATTTTGTTCGGAAGAAAAAGGTCTTATACTTTTGCCAAATAAGATTTAATTATATTTTCTCTATGAAAGAAAAGGAATTTTTGTTAAATTTAATTTAAGTAGGATGAAAATTCTTTTAAGGATTATATGTCAAAATTTCTTTTGAAAAGTAATTTACGATGTTGTTATACAATTGTCAAATTTTAATTTAGAGACATATAAAAGAAAATTTTACATTGAAATAAATTTCAAAAACCAAAAGAATTTGTTCAAAAGAAAAAGATTTTATAATTTTGCCAAATAAAATTTAATTATAATTCTCTATGAAAGAAAAGAATTTTATTTGTTGAATTTAATTTAAGTAGGATTAAAAATTCTTTTGAAAAGTAATTGTCGAAATTTCTTAAGTAATCTCTTTAAAAATGAGGAGTACAGTTACCCGAGGTAGTCAAAATCGATAAGTATTTTAATCCTTATTGAAAGAAAAAATATTTCGACTTATTTCGACTACCGGGTTTGAATGTATTGGTGATTATCTTTGGTACCCTGAGTAGCTGTGACTTGTAGAAGAAACTACCACAAACTACTGGGTTTAGCTGTATGATAATGATTTTTTTTTTTGATAATGATTTTTTTTTTTTTCAAAAAAAAAAATTCAATCAAGAACTAAATTAATGATGAATTTTCAATTTTAAGGAAAATTATAAGCAAGAAATTTTATCGACGCTCACTAACGCACCTTTCTAAGTTAAAAAAATTTTTGAATAATAAAAAATCTTCTAATGATTGAATAATATGTTTTTAATTAATTAATTAAAAATTTATTACTCAACAACTTCCATTCTCTCTCTATGGGGTTTTTTAAGAGTTAGGCGCCAATGTAACAGTTTTACCTGCTCAGGTTGGCCCTAATCAATTTTATAAATAAATAAACAAAACTAACAACAATACAATTATCAGGGCGCCACCAGGATTTTTAATCACGGTTCCTGGAACCGGTCCAGAGCTGAGAAAACTTAATCTTAGGGTAGAGAGAGTGGAGGAAGGTGCTGTTGAATAATAAAAATTTAATTAACAAAATTGATCAATATTTATTAACAATAAAAAAAAATTTAACAACCTTAACAATTAAAGCGCTCACTCACACACTATAACTAACTTATTAACTAACGAAGCGGAGAATAACTGCGAAATAAACGATATTTACAAACGAACCTTCCAACGACGAAACGATGACTAGACGGGCTTTTTATAACAAACGGTCTCCCACACCTGTCGTAAAACTAATGGGCTTTTCTAACAAACGGTCTCCCACACCTGTCGTAAAACTATTGGGCTTTTTCTAACAAACGGTCTCCCACACCTGTCCTAAACCTATGGGCTTTTTCTAACAAACGGTCTCCCACACCTGTCCTAAAACTAAGCTTAAAATTATAAGTCCACCGGACTACCAAAACGAACTCAACTTTACACACTTTATAACTTAAAATTAAGTCCACCGGACTACCAACTTAACACTATTAACACTCTCTATCACGCATAACCCGTACAATTCTTCACACACATAACCCACACTTCGCTTAATTGTATTTTACAATTTTTTAAAAATGACTTTAATTTAATTTTAATTCCAATAATTTTTTTTCAAATTATTCAATCATTAGTATTTGGTAAAAACTATAATTCCAATTTAACAATCAATTTCAATTAACCTTGAACTAATCTCTATAGAACCAGAGGCTTAATGCCTTGAATTAACTTAATCACAATATAAACCTTTACAATCACTTCAAAATTATTAACATAAGTTTAATTAACTAATTCTGATTAAACTTACACTATGACAATTTTAACTCACTTAATTGATTTCTTGGACTTAATCCAAACTTATAATTATCAAGCAAGAATAAAAACTAATTTAATTAATCACGGACTTAATCCCAAATTTACTCAATTTTCACTTGACGAAATAATTTTAAAATATAACACTTTTAATAATCAATTCCTAACTCAATATTCTTGATAATTTTCTAATCCATTTTTCCTTCAACTGATTATTTTCCTAATATTATATATCCTTAATGATTTTCCTAATATAAAATATTCTTAATAATTAACTCTTAATATAAAATTCTTAATAATTTTCTTAATATAAAATATTATCAATAATTAATTCTTAATAAAATATTATTAATAGTTTTCTTCTAGTTTTATCAATTATGAAAAATTTGACCCAATTCGAAATATTCAAATTTCAATTGCTAGAACATTCGCTAGCTAAATTTTGTTTGACCTTGGGTATTGGAATTCACTGCGACACAAAAATTGACGCTTGACTAAAATTCCACGAATACAAATTTGTCGATCTTTTCCAACGACAAAAATCAATCAATTTTACTAAGTTAATTGTTATAACAATTACAACAATAAAATTAACGAAATTTTCGGATGTTAAATAATTAATTGATTATTTCTAGTTATTAAATTTTCCCACAAGGTCGGTTAAGTGATCTCCGGGTATAGACCCCCATGAAAATCACCAAATTCAAACTAGCAATCATTCCACAATTAATTAATAAAAATTTTATATAAGAGGAGAAGAGGAATGATAGACCGAGTACAAACCGCGGTCTATCTTCCACCCACGGAATGAATTAAAGTACCTGAGTAATTGACTTAGACTCCTGTTTACGATTTCTCTCTGACGTGGTCAATCCTCTGGGTACTCGTCGTTTAGTTTTTCTTTCACTCCGGGGATCCGTCTTCACTTCAAACTTCAGTTTCCTGTAACAGTAGAAATATTAGAAATATTGTCTCCAAGATTGAAAAGACAATCTTGATAAATTTTTATCGCAGCGTTCCAAAATTCACGTGCGAATGTATTAATTACCTGTTTTTTTTGCTGAGTGGTGACCGGTTCGGTTGACTATCAAAACTCTTCTGATTTTGTCACACACCGGCTTCGAACACTTACCCATTTTACCCCCCTCTTAATTACTACATGGAAGGCCCCGAAGATCGGTTCGCGCCAGTGCTAAGTCGACTAATTATCGATCTCTGGCGACTTATCGATTAAGGGTAAATTACCCTGTTACAAATCATTAGTATTCAATAGTAGGATAACTTTCAATTAACAACCAATTTCAATTAACTTTGAACTAATATTCAACTTTCAATTTCCGATTGTTAATTTTCTTTGAATTAATATATTAAAACAGCTTAAAATTCCTAAGTCATTATTTCGAACGAGAGCCTTAACACCTTGAATTAACTTTTGTTAAATAAATTAATCACAATATAAATCTTTACAATCAAGTTCAAAATTATTAACACAAATTTAATTAACTAATTCTGACTAAGTTTTTACTGTGACAATTTTTGACTCAATATCTGATTCCTTGGACTTAATGTCTACGCCGATAATTATCAAATTCAGTAATTTTAATTTAACTACTTCACGGACTTAATCCCCAAAATTACTTAATTTCCACGTGACGATATAAATTAATTTCGATAATCTTCCACTATATATTATTTTCAATAATTAATTCTTAATAAAATATTTTATAATTAATTCTTAATATAAAATATTATCAATAATTTTCTACTCGTTTTATCACTTATAAAAAATTCGCACAAGTCGAAATATTCAAATTTTAATTGCTAGAATATTCGCTAGCTGTTTTGCTTGACCTTGGGTATTGGAATTTACTGCGACACAAAAATTGACGCTTGACCAAAATTCCACGAACAAAAGTTCGTCGATTTTTTTCAATGAAAAAATTAATCTATTTTACTAAGTTAATTGTTATAAAAATTACAACAATAAAATTAACGAAATTTTCGGATGTTAATTGATTGATTGATAATTTTTAGTTATTAAATTTTCCCGCAAGGTCGATTGAGAGATTTTCGGGTATAAGCCCCCATGAAAATCACTAAATCCAATCTAGCAAATGTTCCACAATTAATTTATTAGTAAAAATTTTCGTCGATTAACGATCCAATTGATAAATAATTAGGAGAAGTAACTGGGTATTGGAAGAACCGCGGTCCACTTCTTTCCCACAGAGTAATAATTGATACCTTGACGAACAAAACGATGATCTAACTTACTCGTTGAGGATGAAGTCCTAGTTGTAGTTGGCTTCCTTCGTCTCGTCACTACTCTCGGGAACGGTCCTTTTTGATTCCGTGGCACTCAGTCTGGCGGTCACACTACTTCTCCCTTTTCCACTGCACGGCTCACCTATTTTAACCCAAACTCACCCCCTCCTATTCTCCCTTTAGGCCCGAAGATCGAGACGCGCCAGTGCTATGTCGAATAATTATCGATATCCGGTGACTTATCGATTAAGGGTAATTTTACCCTGTTACAATATATATATATATATATATATATATATATATATATATATATATATATATATATATATATATATGTATATATATCAGATATACCGCGGCTTGTCACGACGATAGCGTCGCCAATTTACATCGGATCTTTACCAAACTCAACATAATTATTCTACAGATAAGTACCAAAGTCAAGTTCGTAGATGAGCTTAATCGGTCAAGTAATTTAGAAATGCCAGGATTTAAAAATTTTCAAAATCATAAAAATTCATATTTTTTCACTTTCTTACTCGTATAACTTTTGAATAGGATAACGTATCGAATTTCTGTAAATTTTATCTGAAAGCTCTTTAAATAAGCTTCAACTTGAGTATCATATTATATGTATAGTCTCAAATCATGGTCTATTCCGCTATGCTATTTATGAAATTTGCTGTTGCACTCGTTTTACCAAACGTCATCCAAAACTTATCGTTGTGGTTTGAAAATTTAAAAAATCGTTCTCTGTGAAACTTCTATCAGACTTATGAGCTCAAAGAGTATTCTCAATAAAGACTTATGAGCTCGAAGACTATTTTCAATAAAGTTGATAATATTTAATAATGAATTGTATAATTTTTATTTTTTACAATTACTATCTCTGTAATTTTAAATTTAAAGAAAGAAAATTTTTGGAACAAGTCATCGAAAAAGGTAATGTTTCCTCATTAAAAAAATATTGTAATTTGTTCGGTTATAATACCGGCACCTTCCTTCAAACTCGGGTAGGTTGTCTTACGTTTGAAAATTCTTTTGTGGTCTTGAAAAAGACCGTTGTGATCAAGACTACGTAGTAGTCTTGAGATGACTTGTAAGTCACACGCTCTTGAGGAAGAGCCTTAGTTGGTCTTGAAAAAGACCGTTTTTATAGAAGTCCTGAGAAGGACTGATTCTACGACAAGAAGTCGCCTTGAGAAGACTTATTCTCACTCTCAAAATTGAGAGTGAGGAATAATAAGTTCTGAAAAGAACTGTTGTTGGATGTAGCCCTCAAAAGGGCTGTTTCTTGTTGGATGTAGCCCTCAAAAGGGCTGTTTCGATGATGCTCGCTGGCAGCTCTCAGCTGAGATGATCCAAGTTGGCTCGATCGTTGAGTTGAGGATATACAAGCCTTGCACGCTTGATATCCAAACTACTGCACTGAAGAGTAAGCCTTGCTCGCTTACTGTAGACTGTTGACTTTCTCTTCTTCTTCTTCTTCTTCTTCTTCTTCTTCTTCTGCTTCGCTCAGTAGGTAGAAGTGGACTGTGAGGCAGCTCTCCTCGCTGCCTCTTTTAAACAGTCTTGTGATTTGAGAGGGGATTGGTTTCGGTTAGTTCATTGGCTCGCTAGCTTCGATGGACCGCGTGGGGGTTTCGGAGGTAGCGGCCCAATAATGGCTCAGGATAATTTCCCACTATGATTGGGATTATTTTCTACTAGCTCTCTCGTTATGGTCCGCGCGTTTGTTAGTACCTGATAAAGATCTTGGCTACGACTGGCTTTTTCGTTATAACCAGTACGATTGTTAGTACATCATGAGGATCTTGACCATGACTGGCTCTCTAGTCATGGTCCGTGCTATCGTTGATGCCAATTGATGAATTTCAGGGTTTTTTCAACATTCTCCCCCCCAAATTCTGCAGGAATGCAGAATTTTACTCTGATGCATCTTGGTGAGGAGCTAATGGGAGGAGAGCTAACTTGACGATAGGTCTGGTGAGAGTTGTTGTAGCTGTCTTGAGAGTGACTACTCGAGTAAGTCCATCCTTCCCTGGGTGAAGTTGAATTACTCTCGCGAGAGGCCATTTTGAAGGGGGAAGTCTTTCATCTGTTATTAGCACCAAGGATCCTAGTTTGATGTCGTCTTGTTGATTGCGCCACTTTGAGATGGACTGATGTGCAGATAAGCATTCTGCTGACCATCGATTCCAAAATTGTTGAAATCGTTCCTGGATCCGTTGAAATTGGGATAGTCTTGACTCGTTCACGGAAGTTAGAGATGGTTCAGGTATTGAGTTGAGCGCAGCTCCTCGAATGAAATGACCTGGAGTTAGGGCTGAGAGATCCTCTGGATCATCTGATAGAGCGCTGAGAGGTCTTGAGTTAAGTACTGCTTCAACTTGTGCTAGGAGAGTAGAAAAGTCTTCAAATGTAAAGCTGGTTTCTGAGATTGACAATTGGAGATGACGTTTGACAGATTTCACTGCAGCCTCCCATTTTCCTCCCATGTGAGGTGCTCCTGGGGGATTAAATTTCCAATTTGTCCCATCATTAGTGAGTAGACGTTGAAGCTCTTTTGATTCTGATGTAGCCTTGGAGAAGAGACTTTTCAATTCATTGTCAGCTCCTTTGAAATTAGTTCCACAATCACTATGTAGTGTTTTGCAGATACCTCGTCGACTAGTAAATCTTCGAAATGCCTTCAGGAAGCCTTCAGTTGAGTAGTCTGAAACTGCTTCGAGATGAATTGCTGATGTTGAGAAACAGACGAAAACTGCTATCCACCCTTTAAATTTCTTGGCACCTCTTCCTTGAAATGTCTTCAGCGTGATTGGTCCAGCATAGTCTACTCCAGTTGTTTCAAAGACTAATGATGGAGTTACTCGAGATGACGGTAGAGGAGCCATGAGCTGTTGAGTTCGGACTGCTCGGATTCGGGCGCAAACTAAACAGCGTTGGATAAAAGACTTGACTGGGGCTCTTCCTCCCAGTATCCAGCATTGTCTTCGTAGGTACATTAGTGTAAGTTGGGTTCCACCGTGAAAGGTCCGGGCATGAGCATCTGCGATGAGAAGTTCCGAAAGCTTACATTGTCGAGGTAAAATGGGTGGGTGCTTGCTGTCTTGATCAAGTTGAGAATTTTGAAGACGTCCTCCAACTCGAAGTATACCTTGATGATCTAATCTTGCAGTTAGTCTGAGAAGGCATGAGACTTTGCTAGTTGTTTCCCTGACATGATTGTGCTGATTTCTGATGAAAAGTACGCTTGCTGAGTTGCTTTTATCCAGAAGAGTTTTGCTTTTTCTAAGTCTGCAGGTCCAATTGGAGAAGTTGATACGTTCGAGTTGGGGATTCGTTTAAACATGAGATGGCTCTCTGACATAGTGCTGTTATTCGTAGTAACTTGTTAAGATCTTTGTGAAATGTTTTCACACATGGGAGCTCGATCAGGTCCCAAATTGTTGGCTGTATCACTGCTGTTAATGAGATGCCAGGTCGTTCCTCGAGATCTTCTGTTGGAGATGGAGCTACGGAGATTGGCCAATATTCAGGGGATTGGGCTAACCAAGGTGGGCCTGTCCACCAGAGATGATGCTGAATTAATTGAGAAGCGTTTAGACCTCTTGAGGCACAATCTGCTGGATTGAGCTTTCCTGACGTGTATCTCCAAATTGCATTTGGAAGCATCTGATGAATTGTTGAGACTCTGTTTCCAACGTATTCTTTCCATTTCATGGGGTTATTTTTAACCCATGCAAGTGTTATTGAAGAATCGGTCCATAGAAATACTGGAACATCTTGAAGTTCTAATGTAGATTGTGTATGCTTTATGAGATGGGCGAGAAGTACAGCAGCTGAGAGTTCTAATCGTGGAATGGTTAGTCGCTTGATTGGAGCGACTCTAGTTTTTGAGCAGACTAGGGTGACTTTCGACTTTCCTTGACAATCAGTGATCCTGAGATAGACAGCAGCAGCCATTGCTAGCTGAGATGCATCGGAGAATCCGTGGAGTTGTACCGAATATGAGTTGGATTGCAGATTAATCCATCTTGGTATTCGAAGTTCAGTTAATTTTGAGATGTCTTCTCGAAATTTGGTCCATTGATTTACTCTATCAGGGCAAAGTTGATCATCCCAATCAAGCTTCTCAAGCCAAAGTTGCTGGAGTAAAATTTTTGCCTTAATGACCACTGGAGAGATGAGGCCGAGAGGATCGAAGAGTTGAGCTACTTCTGAGAGAATTGATCTCTTGGTTATTACAGCACTTTCTGATATGGAGCTTTGAAACGTGAACTGGTCATAAATTGATGACCAGGAAAGGCCCAGTACTTTTGATAATGATTCATCAAACGTGTGAAGTGATGACTTATCCTTGGATTGAGATGTCGATGGAATGATAAACTCTTGTGTGTTACTTTTCCATTTATCTAGTGGAAGACATGCTGAAGCACACATGCTGTTAAGCTGTTGGGCTATTGTGTTGAGCTGGTCAATTGAATCAGCTCCTCCTGAGATGTCATCAACATAACTGCCTTTTAGGATTGGATCAACTGCAAATGGGTAACTTTCCTTTTCATCTTCCACTAGTTGGGATAATGTTCTACAAGCTAAGTATGGTGCTGATCGAGTTCCATACGTAACTGTTTTTAATTGATATTCTTGGACTTCGTTTTGTTGGTTGATCCAGAGAATTCGTTGTAAGTCCCAATCATCCTGATGGACTTGAATCTGTCGAAACATCTTCACTATGTCAGTCATGAAGATGAATTTGAACCGTCTGATGAACAGCAATACGTCAAATATATCTCTTTGAGTTTTTGGACCAGCATGCTGAATGTCATTGAGTGATACTTGTGAGGTGGTCTTACACGACCCGTTGAAAACGACTCTGAGCTTTGTAGTAGTACTTTGTTCTCGGAGAACTCCATGATGAGGTAGGTAGTAGGCTCGTTTAGGTTCAGTGGCATTCCTTGGAACTGCTACCATGTGGCCTAATGTTTCATATTCTCGCATGAAGTCCATATACCGTTGTTTGAGAAGTCCGTCAGATTCCAGACGCTTGAGAAGTCTTTTTAAACACCGGTACGCATAGCTCTGGAATCTCCTAACTGTGATATTTCAGCTGATAGTGGTATTCGTACTACGTAGCGACCTTCTTGGTTTCGTGAAAGTGTGCTAGTGTAATATTCTTCACATTGCGCTTCTGCTAAGCTGAGAGATGGCTTTGTTTGATTTGGTACTTCTTCCTGAACCCAGAATCTTGTGAGGGAGTCTTGAAGCTCATCGTTGGTCACAGTATGAAGCGATCTGAGAGGGAGTTTTCGTGCTTGAGATGATGCTGGTCCAAGAAAGGCCCATCCGAATATTGTGTGGATTGCTAATGGCTCATCTGATTGCCCTTTAATTATTGGAGATGGCTCTAGTATTTGATTAAGCGTATCAGCCCCTATGAGGATTTCAACGTGTTCAGGTTTCAGGAAGTCTGGATCTGCCTTTTCTAACTTGCTCAGATGAGACCAATGCTGGTCTGGGATGGAGACTGATGGAATCTTAGTAGTGATTTGAGGCAGGATATGTGCTCTGAGATGTACTTGTTTATGTGAGATGCAGGACTCAATGGTTAAGTTCGTTTGACCAAGAGTTTTGCTTGAAGACTGATTACCCACGCCTAGTATTGGTATCACAGCGGCTAGTTGGTTGAGTTTTGCTTCTTTAACTAGCTTGGCTGAGACTAATGTCAATTCTGATCCTGGATCGATGAGAAGACGAGTTGTATGTTTTCTCAGGTTAGGAGACACTACTATTGCTTTGCAAGTAGCCAGGATTACTGCAGTTCTTGCGTTAATTGCTGATAAGGCTATTACATTTGCCTGAGCAGGCAATTGCTCTGGCTGAGATGACTTGTTTGCCTGAGCAGGCAATTGCTCTGGCTGAGATGACTTGTTGATAGTAAGTTTTTGAGATGACTGCTTGTATTTGGTGATGTTGGAATCAGTTTGAGATGCTCTTGATCTGAGATGTCTTCCTGGCTTGAGATGACTGCGTGGGCTTGGAGATGACGGCTGCCACCGTCATTGTGCAGCTGGCTTGTTTTCGGTCTGAGAACCTTGAGATAGAGATGACAACTTTTCTGAAAAGGCTGCAAGCGATGCTGGTTGCTCCTTGGGTTTTGCAAACAAGCCATGCAACAGTGAATGATGGCGTTCTTTACAGAGTTTGCAAGTCAGGGTGTTGCTGCACTTGTACAAGTTGTGTCTACCTAGGCAGTTGTAGCACAACCGTTCGGTTTTCACAAATTGAAGCTTCTCAGCATCTGACTTTGTTGAGAAGTCTGGACAGAAGGCAAGATAATGATTCTTGCCACAGTACTTGCAGGTGTTGTTCAAGTCCTTTACCCATGGCTTGGTTTCAGGTTGAGATGACGTTCCAGGTTGGTCTGAGAGGACGTGATGAACCTTTGCTGGTTGAGATGGCCTTGTGTCTTGTTTTGTCTTCTTTAAAGTGGTCTTGGATTGCTCCTCGATGCTTTCTAATGCTCGTGCAGCACCAGTTAGAAATCCAGTTAACTGTTCTAGAGATGGATACTCCGTTGATGACCCAAGATGCATTTCCCAATCTTCGCGAGTTTTGGAGTCTAGATGGTGTGTCATGAGATGGACTATGATGGAATCCCATTGGTCAACTGGAAGTCCAAGGGCTTTCAATGAGTTAGTTGATTCCGAAACAACGTTGAGAAGATCATTGAGAGTTGCTGATGACCGAACTCCTGGCGTCTTCAAGCGCAGAAGCTTATCCAGTTGAGCTGCGATGAGAAGTCGTTTGTTCTCATACCTTTTGACCAGCATGTCCCAGGCTACTTGGAAAGAGTCAGCTGAGATCTTGATGTTGGAGATGAGACTAGCAGCATTTCCTGAGAGACTATTGCGGAGATGGACGAACTTCTCAGCGTTGGAGATGGCTGTGTTTTCACCGATGAGTGAGACGAATAAGTCTGAGAAGGCTCTCCAATCTCCGAAGTTACCAGAAAATGGTGGAATCGGAATCTTGGGCAATGATGATGGTCTGACTGCTGCTCCTCCTGTTAGACTCACATTGCAAGGCTAGTTCCACTAGGAGGATTAGCTGCTTCTAACTCTGATATTCTTTCTTCCAGGGCTGCTTGGATGCTCACGACGCACTGCATTGCCATTTCATAGGCGTTTCCCTTGATGTATGGATCGTCTGCTGGAATCTCGACCTTGGAAAGGATGATCTTCTCGTGCTCAGCTTCGAACTTCTCCCAGTTCGTCTTGAGCATGAGCAGCTTTGCCTTGGCCACATGGATGTTGAAGCTGTGGTGAGCCTCAGCTTTGACCTCCTTTTGAAGAGACATGATGAACGCGTACTTGGAATGTTGAAGCGACAGCCTTGCTTGTAGTGCCGACATCCTTGAGGATTTGAGTAACAAACTTCCCGCAGCACTTAGTGCTCCGCAATGCGCAAAGTATTGAGACTCAAACTCAGGGAATGCAACGAGCACTCAGAGATATGACCGGAGATGTCGCTGATACCTGCCCAAGCTGAAGGAAGATCCGGCTCGAGGGACCATAAAAATGTTCGGTTATAATACCGGCACCTTCCTTCAAACTCGGGTAGGTTGTCTTACGTTTGAAAATTCTTTTGTGGTCTTGAAAAAGACCGTTGTGATCAAGACTACGTAGTAGTCTTGAGATGACTTGTAAGTCACACGCTCTTAAGGAAGAGCCTTAGTTGGTCTTGAAAAAGACCGTTTTTATAGAAGTCCTGAGAAGGACTGATTCTACGACAAGAAGTCGCCTTGAGAAGACTTATTCTCACTCTCAAAATTGAGAGTGAGGAATAATAAGTTCTGAAAAGAACTGTTGTTGGATGTAGCCCTCAAAAGGGCTGTTTCTTGTTGGATGTAGCCCTCAAAAGGGCTGTTTCGATGATGCTCGCTGGCAGCTCTCAGCTGAGATGATCCAAGTTGGCTCGATCGTTGAGTTGAGGATATACAAGCCTTGCACGCTTGATATCCAAACTACTGCACTGAAGAGTAAGCCTTGCTCGCTTACTGTAGACTGTTGACTTTCTCTTCTTCTTCTTCTTCTTCTTCTTCTTCTTCTTCTGCTTCGCTCAGTAGGTAGAAGTGGACTGTGAGGCAGCTCTCCTCGCTGCCTCTTTTAAACAGTCTTGTGATTTGAGAGGGGATTGGTTTCGGTTAGTTCATTGGCTCGCTAGCTTCGATGGACCGCGTGGGGGTTTCGGAGGTAGCGGCCCAATAATGGCTCAGGATAATTTCCCACTATGATTGGGATTATTTTCTACTAGCTCTCTCGTTATGGTCCGCGCGTTTGTTAGTACCTGATAAAGATCTTGGCTACGACTGGCTTTTTCGTTATAACCAGTACGATTGTTAGTACATCATGAGGATCTTGACCATGACTGGCTCTCTAGTCATGGTCCGTGCTATCGTTGATGCCAATTGATGAATTTCAGGGTTTTTTCAACATAATTATTCAGTAAATTATGGCAGAATACTTTGTCTGTAAATGTCACATTCTTTCTTAATTATATCTCAGTGAAACAAATATTTTATTAAAAAAATGTTATCAATGAAATATCATCATTATCAATGAAGTATGTTAAGTTTGAAAAATGATCCATATTCATTACGGCGATCGTCGTTTCCGATCGCAGTAATTTTTGAATTTTTATTACATTTATTAAGAAATCTAGTTCCATTTCGACTGCCGAATGGTCTTTTTTGAAATAATATTGATTATAATAAAATATAAAAAGCAAAATAATAAAAAACAGAAAACTGCTATGGTTCAGTGGCGCCATAACTCTAAGATAAAAAAAAAAGAATACTATAATAAAATATATAAATAGATATACAAAAACATCCACAGTCATACATTAGTTTTTTATAAATAATTACTTAACTGCAATGAATTGAACGTCTATATTAATTAAGAAAATCCGTCGTGTGTTACTTTAGATAATAAAAAAAGAATTATTTCCGGTACGACCATTTTTTCGACCAATTTCCCTGCCAGATACACCCATTCATACACGGATGTCCAGAAAAGATTATGTTTAATGTTATTATTTACTATCTTAAAAAAAAAATTGTTATTAAAATATATTTTATGTGCCTGACAAATTATTTGACTTGATATAAGTGAACTGATATTAATCTGTAAGTCCGATATAAATAACAAAAAATAAATTTTAGTTTTAAGAAAACTGCTTTTTTCGAAATGTTGAGAGTAGCAAGAGTAAAATTTCTAAAAAAAGATCATAAGATAGATATTTTTTACTTTAGAAAAAGTTTTTTTATAAATTTAATTGCTTTATAAAATAAAGAAAGTGCCATTAGGCAGCCGAAATGGAAGTAGATTTCATTTTTGCTGATTAATCAAAATTACAATTCGATTATAACGTACGATTTTTTTTTGTAATCATTAGAATCCAAGTTTACATAGTTATTATATAAAATTTGTTATAATTAATTATTATTTTTGAGAGAATTAGTGAATATGTTTAGTTTGAAATAGAATCAATTAGTCGCTTGTGTGATTGACTATCAGAGCTACAAGATAACTCACACCGGTGATCAGAAAATAGTTATTAATGATCCAAAACATTCAATCAACGCAACAGTCAATTTTGGAAGCAATCAAATTTTGTTGATTAAATTCGAATTTAATAACTATATTATCATTAGCTAAATATTCCTAACTTCACACAATAAATAAATATTGTTTTGTTAATTAAGAAAACTGTCATTAAAATAATTATAAGAGTATAATTATAGACTGAAATATTAATTGAAAATTTATCTATATTTGAAAATATGTTTAAAATAAATTTTCATGTGAGTCAGGAACTCAGACTTTTTAGCAATGGTGAAGAATCAAAATAAGTAGTACAATTAAAAATTTTATATCATTTTCAGAAATATAATAAAATAATCATAATTTATTTTGTGTGTAAAGACTTTTTATTAATTTCTAACAAGGTGATGTTAATTTTTATTTTAAATAATTTTTCAGGTTTTGTTACGACAATAGTGGGAATTCAGTTGGTAGAATTCGAATATCGTTTTATTTTATTGATATCTAAAGGAAAAATTATGAGATAAGCAATTTATATGGATACTTCATTTAAAGATATAAATAACATTCACTTGCATCAGTAAATAATTATAAAAAAATCTATAGCAAGAATTTGTGTTTTGGATCCATTTTTTAATAATCCTATTGTACATAAATTTAGATTTGAAGTTAACAATACATCGGAGGGAAATATTATACCGTATACGTTAAGTAATGATCATTTTACTTCGTTACTTTCTTTAAAAATAGAAATAGATGAGGAATGGTCATTTTTAGATTTAAGTTTTCTATTTTATTGTTCTATTGCACCTTTGTACTTAGCAGTTAGTATTTTTTCGAAAAGGTTTTAAATGAAGGAATTAAAAAAAATATCCAAATAACAGATGTGTAGTTAAGATATTTTAGAAAATAGTTGTATGTGTGGAAACGAAAGTGTAAATTTGTCTCGTGGCAAAAATTTACATTATAAGTTGTAACGGGTAATTTTTGAGTGTTTCTCCTTTTATCGAAATAAACGTTGAACGGTATTGCGACTCAAAACGCCCCCCCTTGCTCGAATTTGTTACTCGCCGGAGTCCAGGGTAAAAAGGGGTTCACGGGCCGGTTTTGGGAGCGCGTACCAGTCCTCGTGGCGTTTCCCTGGTAGTGGCAGCATTCGCGAGAATACACGTTCATTTTTCCGCATCGCAAACAGAACTTTACTGCTCGATTCGTACATTGTTCTCTGGTGTGCCCCTTTTGGCGGCATCGCCAGCAACAATCACGCCAGTTATACTCGAAAATCTCTATGGGTGCCGGTTCGACAGGTTTCGCGGGTTTCCGATTGAACGAGGTTTCCGTTTTCCGGGGTGCCTGCCTGGTTTCTTTGCTTGCGGAGGGTTTCTCTTGGATAACGAGTTGCTCGTACTCTCTTGCCAGCCGTAAAAGTCCTGGGACATCAGTGAACTCTGTGCGCTTCATGTAACGTCGGTATTCCGGTCTCATGTTCTGATATAAACGGGTAAGACGGGCCGAGCTCGACATCTGGCCATGTCTTCGCATCAAGGTTTGGAGTCTGGTTGCATATTCCGCCGCAGTTTCGATTTCTCCCTGTACGCTATTCCGAATCTGTTTCTTCCAGTTCGAGTTCGAAACCCGGGGGTAGGTAGAAAGATTTCAGGTCCGCCACGAAATCTTCCCAAGAGGCCCAGTCTCTCTTGTTGTTGCGGTACCAGAGGAGAGCCTTTTCGCGTAACAATATTGGGACGCATGGCAGCAGATGGTCCATCTCGAACCCGTAACTTTCTGCCATTTCCTCCAGCCGCTCTAGAAAGTCCTGAACGTCTCGCTCTCCCTTGAACACAACGTTCCACTTCCGCACCAGATCCCTCCTGCGGAGTTCGGCGGAATCATCCCCAAGCGCCGAGTGATACTGTTGATCGTGTCTGGGGGTTCCTGCGAACGGGGTGCCTGCCTGGCTGGGCTCACGAGGTCGACTATACGTCCTGACCGGCGGTTTCCGTCTTGGCCTCCTCGCCGCACATTTTCCGCACACGGAACACGGTCATGGTTGCTGCTATGAGTGTTATTACGTGATTCTCGCTCTGCTTTTCTGTTGTTCAGCCTCGTACTTGTTCGGGCTTCGTTCGCGTCGAGCTGAAGTTCGTAAGCACGTTGCTCCTCCTTTTCGCGCAACAATCGTGCCCTTATTTCTCGGCGCAATCGTTCGCGTAGTTCCTTTTCGGCTTCTCTCGCGTTCTGTCTTCCCTTTCTTCCGCCTCGATCCGCTCGCGTTCTTCCGCCTCGATCCGCTCGCGTTCTTCCGCCTCGATCTCAGCTCGCAATCTTTTCTCCTGTGCCCGTTGTTGTCGGGCAGTCTGTGCCTTGGTTGACGTGCTCTCGCCCTCTGACTCCTCGGCTGAGGGGTGCTGTCCTCATTCCCGGGTTCCTGCTCATCTATTTTTCGTCTTGGTCGTCCAGTTCTCCAGGTTATCCAATTCTGCCTTGGACCGGTCGAGGTCGATCAGCAGTTGGTCATATCGACCCGCGCGACCCACGTTCGCCGCTCGCGACTTATTAAGCGCCGTTTTTTAACAAAAACCTTAATTCTGGCAACGTCGCCCCTGGTTCGATTGCCACCTGATATTTTCTAACTCGCTAATGACCGCGTCTTTTCTAAGCGACCACAGCCACGTTTGTGTCCCTGTTTTCTTACTCATTCTAACAAAAACTGGAGAAAACTAGCTAAAAAAAAAAGAAAATCGTACTACCTAAAATTCCGCTACCACGAAAAAAATCACCGGTCCCTGTTCGAGCGCCATAAATTTGTAACGGGTAATTTTTGAGTGTTTCTTCTTTCGAAGAAATAAACGCTGCTACGATATGAATGATACTGCGACTCAAAACGCCCCCCCTTGCTCGGATCTGAAGCTTGCCGGAGTCCAGGGTAAAAAGGGGTCAAACCACAATATTCAAATTAAAGTAAAATCAACACGACTCAGTTACCTATATACTATAAATAATTACGTCTAATGATTAACTCAAAATGTCAGACAGGTTATGTTAGAAGATAAATAATCATTTATTTAAACCAAAATCAATTAAATATGTTAATAAAGAAATTACAAATAAACAAACTTACGTGGTACAAATTTTTGTTTTATGTTAGTTTATATTTAACCTCAAAATATAAACTAGATCTAACGACAATAATACAAAAAAAAATAACTACATCAAAGTCTGCCAAAACGCACGCGTATCAAAACCCGATTAAAACTGGTCTATACACGTCAGCCTCTCGTACACTCTCGCTCCGTGAGCATCAAAATCGCGAACTAAGACCTAAAAGTTGGATACCCACTTCCCCGGAGACTAGCCGTCACCTGGGCCTAAATCTCTACCCTGAGAGCGGATGGAGAGTATCCTCTCCGCTCCCACCTACACGGCTTGTGATTACCTACCGGATTTTCGACAGAGGGTCAAAATCCGGGAAGTCAATCTTGTGAAGAGTTCAAAAAGGTACTTACCAATGTTCAAGACGAACCGAGGTAATGTCCCTTCAGATGTTACTGGCAGAAGAGTATTCCCACAATAACACTCTGTCACAAGACTCGCTTTTCCGTGCAAAATTTTTGGGCTTTATCATTTTCCCAAAAACTCACTTGTAACGAACCAGAATGATCGTTTTTGCCATCTATACCGTGTTTGCAAACTCTCAATTTAATTGGTATTCCTTCATTCTCTTTCCATTCTGTCCGTCAAATTCCGAGTTTAAATATCAAATATATTCGATCGGTTTCAACAGATTACACACAAATTCGACAGAATACATTCCCATACTAAAATTTGCTCGGGACTTAGAATAATTTCTTTTGTACATATTTTTTCTTTTAAATAATAATTGTCATTTCTTTCATTTTACATCCATTCGTCACTTTCTCATATTAACTCGGCTTCGGACTTAGAATAATTTCTTTTATAGATTGGAAATTTACAATAATTCGTTTCCAAAATAAATTAATTTTCTTTGAATAAATTTTAACAAAAAAAAATAATCACAGTTTATAATTGTCATAGACAAAATATACTTTTATAACTAATTAATTATTATCCCGTCTAGATATTCCACATTAGTAACTAAAATAATTAAAATAATGGTTTTTAAACAAACGATATTAACTAAACAAAAGAATAATTTTTCGATCTTTATGATCAAATCTAAATTAAATAATAATATTTTCACAAGTTTAGTGAATAATACTCTCAATAACATAAATTATCATTATTAATACCGATAAAAAACGTTTGGATCCAAGCATATATAATTGGATCTAACAGTCAGATATGCTCGGATCCAATTTTGGCGCGATCCAAACGGATCCAAACAGATCTGACAATATACAAAGAGATCCAAATAGATCTTACTATATCCAAGAGTGTCTAGGTATATCTAAACTGATCTTAAAATATCGAGATAGATTCAAGTAGATCTCACTATATCCTAAAATATCCAAGCATATCCAAGCAGATCTTTGTGAACGTCGATCTCAAAATAATTTACCTCAAATTACATTTTAAAAAATTTCACAACATGAAAATGAATACAAGTAAATAAGTATATTAAACTTTAAACCATTTAATTATAAATCTACTCACATTTTATTGTTATCAACTCTAAATACTTTAACGAACATATATAACTCTTATTAAGTAATTGATATTTACTCACATTTTATTGTTATCAACTCTAAATACTTTTAACGAACATATATAACTCTTATTAAGTAATTGATATTTACGTATAAAGATAATGAATATTTTAAACCATTGATGACACTTATTTATTTTATTTCTTTATTATGATATTCCGCTTATCTTTATTGAAATATTCAGCTTATATGGTTTGAATAACGTAGTCAAAATTAGCAGTAAGAAAAAAAGAAACGTTTAAAAAACTAAATAATCGATAAAACATTAATATTTTAGTTATCAAATTAACGTGTGTCAGAAAGGGTAAATCATAATTTACGGTGCAGTGGGTGGTTTTACTGAAGATTTTTCGCATGTTCTCGTTTAATTTCGCCAATGCGCTGGGTCATTGATCTCTTGATTTCACTTTCATTATAAGGTGTTGACTCGCCATTTTTAATTTTTTTTTTCCAGCCATGCTCCTTTGAATAGTTTAATGCATACTCTAGAATAGAATAAACTTGATTAAGGTAGTGTCGTGGTTAAGGCATAGCGTCAGAAAATTCTAAATTTTTGTATACTTATTAAGGACATGGTGATACAATTACCCTTAAAATTTGAAGTCGATTGACCGCTTATAACCCGAGATAAATTCAATTAAAAATTGGATATTTAACATTGACTGCATACGCTCTCTGCAGTTCTGTACCAGTTTTTTAGTTATAAAAAAAAAACTAATTGTCAGAAACTTTCAAAAAACTGACAGTCTTTTAATGTATTTGTTGTGAGTTAAAAAAAATTTTTTTTTTAATTTTTGACCGTCTAATTATTTATATACAACGGATTAAAGTTCAACAATTTATGAAAAAGTATACATAGAGTATATCTCTATATATGAATACTGTATAGTTTACGTCTCCGCGGGTACAGTCTTGTGTAAAAATCATGGATTACTTAGCTTACAAATTCATATACTTTTGCGGCGCGTATAATCTCTAATTTTTTGACAATATTGTACCACGACAACTACCTTAATCACTATTACTATTTATTTAATTAAACAATTTATCAACCTGCGGAATTAAATCAAAGTTTCATTGCACTTATTAGAGCTTACTTATTATAGCCGTTTTAGCTGCATGGTGAAGCGGTTCTACTTTTTTCTTGTTTTCTCAGGGCCTTGTGCGCGAGCAGCTTGACCACTGAATGTACAAGTAATAGCTCTTCTTGTTTAAAAATCCCTTCCATCAAACAACGTGCTAAGACCGTCGCTTCCCCACTGTCTTGACCAATATCTAATTTTTTTTTTATGCAAAAGATATTTGGCACAAATTCAATCATCTACAACAAAAAATATATCAATGATAATGCAAAGTAGAGACTAACTAAATCTTAATATGTCAATCGAACGCCAAATAAGAATCAACAATAAAAGTTAATTGAAATTAAATTTTNTTGTACTGTACTTGAAAAATAATTGTAGAAAAATAATAATACCGAAATTTTGAAATACTAAGCGTTGATTCTTGTTTTATCCCCAGAGATGATGGTTGTGCATAAATATCAGTAAAATTTTGGCGTTGACGGGAAATTTCCATTTAAAGTTGATGTAGACCAAAATTCTCATTTACTTGTGAGCTAATATTAGAACTTTCGGCTCTTTGCTGATTTTCTTTGTTACTCTCGAGATTTTTAATTTCATTTGCTCCAAATCTTCTTTGTGAGTTCAACAAAGGCACTACCATCAATACATTCACCTAGAGATGCAAGAGAAATAATAAATAATTAACATAAGTTCGTGAATATTTATAATTATTGACTAATAACGTATGCAATATAAAATTATTGTTTAGTTTCATTAAGTATCAATGACTTGAGATATGTTCAAGAATGAATAATTTTGACTCACCAAAATAATAAAATAGAGAAATGAGTCATAATAAAATATGACGTAAGCTTATATAAAGTTGGGTAGAGTTGACTGGATTCCAGCAACAAAAAGGTTTAAAGTGTGCTAAATTAGATGTATTAATAAAACGAAAGCTATCATGATCTTCGTGATTTTCAAGGTGATATGCATGTAATTAACATCAAACTCTACCGTTATGCATGGCGATATAAAAAAATAAACTTCTTTGCAATTTAATATGATAATTTCTTTTATTCTTCCAAATAATGGCAAATTGTCTAGTTGAGCTGGTGCAACTGCTAGACATACATATAGCCCAAGCCTAAACTCGACACCATTCACTTTAACTGATTTTGCAGAAACTACAACATTATCCACTGCTAAGTTTAATTGTAACAAAAATTGTCGACTCAATGTATTTTCAACAACTTCTGATTACGAGAAAAAGCTTGTATGCGAAAAAGTGAAACGTCTCCACCACCCATTTTGAACTTTGACCACATTGAAATATTTTAATTAAGGTTTTGGAGGATTCTTAAAATTTCGGACAACTTGAGCTCTAGCTTTTACAGCACCGTGTTTCGCTTCTTCGCGCATACACCAGTAGTTGATTGCTGGGCCAGCCCACAATATAAAGTCCCGATAATGAGATATATGGTGAAATTTGTTGATTTCATTTATGTCAGGAAATAAAAGTTGGAAATTAGTCCGAAATTCCTTGACGAGAGCTTCAAAGTAAGGCATTTGAGACCGGTAAAGTTTTGGAGCAAATACTATTTCCATTACTCGTAGTAGCTTTTTTATCAAAGTCATATATTCATCATCACACGCAATTTTTTCAGACAGTAAAAATGGTAATGCTCGAATCAAGCACCAAACTTGCATTGCTTTTTGACTTAACGAGTAATCTTTTCTTCGTAACATAGACTCTGTGAAATTAGCAGAAGGTTTGTTGGTAATCTCACAAAATCCCCATTGAAAAGATGAGATTTACCATTTAAATACTTGCAATCAAACTTTTTTTCTACCAGTATGTATTGCCGAAGTACTAATTTTATAATCATTGGGCAAATGCCACAGAGAAAATCGTGCATCGGATCAAAAATTTTATTGTGAGTGACATGAAAGTACTTTAAATCGTTTAAACAACAATCACCGTGCATACCAGTAGCTGTTTTTTGCCTGTCAGAAAAATTATCTGCAGTTAATGAGTTTACATGTGCTTCGTATAAATTTTGTGTACGTTCTTCACCAAGCTCGAGCGATCCCGCATGTAAATCGTCTCTTGAAAACATGCACATGCGACAGAATTTATTAGAAGATGGACCTAACAGGTTAATACGTCATGCACAGCGAGACCATCGCCAATGAAAGCCGCAAGAGTTGCTCGTAGAGTAAAAGGACCATTTCGTGTATCAATTAACTTTCCTTCATCACTTTCTAGGGTTTTCATTTCATTCAAAAAGGGTTGTAAAATTACCTTGAATCCATATTTCTTTACATCAACATCTGCACATAAAGAAGGACGTGGATTGAGTTTAATTCAGAGTTTATTTGTGGAGGTAAGTTTTGAATGGTATAATAGAAAGCTCCTAATTTATGGATCCCAGTTTTCGATCCTAGAGGATTAACTATTTCCAATTCGTCATAGTACAGTTGTAATCGGATATGCGGGAATCGTTGAAGGAATTCGTGATTTGCTGCGTGCTGACCATCAAGAAAAGAGCTTAGAATACCCTCTGGTGACTTTTGTTCATTACAAATAGCGTTTAAGATGGTGGGGTTCGAAATCACTAATTTAAGAGTATCTATAACAGGTACATACTGGAAAGTTTCCATAACTCGATTAGGCTTGTACGTACCAGTTTTTCTATCAAGAATGGAATCCATTCTGTATCCAAGTGGGATTTCAATAGGTGTAATATAACCACAAGTCGATTCTAATGCTGTCACTTGGTCATCGAATCTCCTCAGGCCATCGAAAACATTATTTAAATCAAATACTTCTAAAATACCCTTAGCTGCGTCACTATTCTGTAAATTTTGCTCAACAAAAAAATTATTTACTTTGTCTTTCAAAAAACCACATGTATTGACCAGCAAATTTTCACATTCATCTAGAATTTGTGATAAAGTTGTTGTTGTCATTGAGGTTTTACACTGGAATCGGCCAATCATTCGCACTATGTAACGGCGAATATCAAATTCACGATTGTTATTATTATTATTAACATTGTTATTGTTGTTGTTATGGTTATCGAAGTCGTCGTTGTTGATGTTGTTATTGTCGTGGTTGTCAATATAATTATTGTTATCATTATCATTATAATTATTATTATTACCGTGTACGTTTTCATTCACGATATCAATTCCTTCGTAGTCTCTATCAAGGAAATGAATTTTTTTTATGTGTTGTTTAAACGCTGTAAAGGTAGCAAAGTTGCGTAAACACCCTTCTTGAGCACATGTGAATCCCTGATCGCCCACACCACGACTTACAGTTAATCCATGAATGTTCATAAAATGATGTTTTAACTCAAACAATCCACCCCGGATTTTTTTAAGACATATAAAGCAATTTAAGCTGTTCATTATTGATTAACAATTACCACAATTCTTTATAAAATCATTACAGTTTTTAGCAAAACTACTTACTTTGAAATTTTTGTAGCGTATCATCGTCGTTGACTATATCTTTTAGTTTTAAAATTAAGTCGTCTACAGACAAATTTAAATAGTCTTCCATTGTAATAAGTTTCCTGAAAGCCAAAGAAATTTATTTAATTTATAAATTCAAATTAAGCTAGAGAGCAATATATTCCAAAAATGTAGTACTGTCGACCATAGAATCACTGTTAAAAATTATTTTTCAAAGTAACTATTCAAATTTCTGTTTAAATTCTTGTATAAAAATAGAGATAATGAAAGAAAGAAGTATATTAAATTATTCCAATAATAAAAGTATTAGTTAAAGTTATGAAAGGGAGCAAAAGTATTGATAAATAAAAAACTATTAAACATTATCTCTTGTAGTATCAACAGCACTACTTTGGTGTTGCTATTGTTTATAATTTTTACTTATCCGCAAGTAAAACAATGAAAAACAACTAATAGAGTTAGTAAAAATGTATAACTGTATAACACTTGAACATATAGTACACGTTCAGTTGAAATTGTAATCATTATTCAGATAAACCACTTTTTTTATAAATGTTAATGTTATAACTTCTGTGGATAATGGTACTCTTTAATAATTTATATGCATAAAATTAAACAAAAACTAACCTTTCAATCTTTTTTGTCGAATTTTATTTAATTGTTAAGATAAAACCAACTATCAGCACTAATACCGTCCACGTAGTAGACTTATAAAGTATCAGCTATGTCACGTTTGACGCGGTGCTGCTCTTCCTGGTTGCTTCACAGATCTGAAAGTGAAATGAGAAGAAATCAATAATTGAATTAGTGAAAACTTATACTTGAATCGATGATCTGCAGTTACAAATTATAAATAATATTAAATATTCTAACATTTATATAATTACATAATATTCTTAATCGTAACAAAATAATCCGTTTGAAAGTTTTGAAAAGTTTGTGCAATCAAATTAAATGCTTAAATAATTTTAACCAAAATGGCTGAAAAGATGTTTGTTGTATTTATCCATGTTAAACTGTTTCATCATGGATATTTAAATCATTATTTTTAGCATGATATCTTTTTTAACAATTGATATTAACAAGCTTAAACAATAACTTACCTTTTAAACTTTTAAACTCATACGTAGAATTTTATTTCTCAGCCCAGATAAACTAACTGTAATCACAAACGACTCCCATGCTGTAAACGATACAGTTTACCTACGCCCTTTTACAAGTGGCGCTGCTGTTCCTGGTTGTCTTCACTGATCTAAAAGTGAAGTTAAACAAAAATCAATAATTGATTAAGCGAAAATTTATATTTAAATAAGTGATCTACAGTTATAGGTTATAAATTATATAAATTAGATTATTAAATATTCCAGCATTCATCTAAGTAAATAATAATTTTAATAATGATGGAATAATTCGTTTAATACTTTTGTAACCTCTTAGCAATCAAATTAAGTCTTGAAATAATTTTAACTAAAATGGCAATGAAAATATCTATGTATGTATTTCTCCATGTTAGAACTATTTTGTCATGAATATTTAAACCATAAATTTTTTAGTATAATAACACTTCTTAAAACAAATTCAAAAAACAACAAACCCTAAAAACAATCTCGTTAAGTTTTTTCTTACACTTTACCCTTTAATTATGAAAAACATTAAATTTTCAGCCTTACTGAGTCAGGTCCACGTAATATACGCTGCGGTATTACTTTCGTCACTTAGGCGGGGCGCTGGGGGTTCTTGGTTGTCTTCACTTATCTAAAAGTGATTTGAGAAGAAATCAGTAATTGAATTAGTGAAAATGTTGTACATGAATGGCCTGTTATTATTATAGTAGAACACTTGTATACAAGTTACTTATTATAAAATTAAATATAATACTTCATTATTTGATTGGTCATGAAAATAATTATTATATTATCTGTTGAACTTTTTTTTTAACAATTTATTGAGAAATTTGTTGTATTAAACTAAATTAAAAAAAAATATTTATTAAGATAGGGAAAAACACAAATATGTTTCTCCACATTGAATCAGTACTTTTAAAAGTGTCAAAGGCATAAATTTAAAAGTAAGTAATGAACAGAATACGTAAATGCTCACATGTTTTAACAAAAAAATAACCTTAAAAATTTCAACGTCGCTCGTTGTTTTCACTTATCTTTGAAAGAGATCGACAAAAAATCTAATAATTGATAAAGTAGAGTGAAATCGATTTCTCATTTAGGTAAGTTACCGACAGGGATGCGCGGAAAATTTGAGTGTCTTACAAATGAAATAGATGTTTATTTTTATAAAATTATATTATATATTTACCTGAGTATATTATTCCACTTTAAATTATTACAGGTTCAACAAAAATTATATCACTCTCACAAAATTTATTTGTCTATTGTAACAAATTTTATTAAATTATTATCAGTGAAAAAATAACTAATTACGGACTCAGTTAAATTTCACTCAAACAATCAGTGGAATTTCACCAATAACTTGCAAAAAAAAACGAATTATTATGTAAATAGCAGACTAACTGATACAGTTAGTGAAAATCTCGGTATATAATCAGTTACAAAAATTCAAAATCGGTATAGGTCTAAGTCACTGATGTAATTGATGAAGTTTCAATTATTAATTGTTAAAATCACTTAATACAAAGTGAGTAACGGATTCACTTAGGCAATTAGTTCAAATGTCACTATTTTATCTGTGAAAATGAGGAATTGTTATGTAAAAATTAAAAGGCTGAAAAAAATCCGGAAATTTAACTAATTTGTTTGTTAAAATCATTGATTATAAAGTGAATATTGCTTCACTTACACAATTAGTGAAACTATCACTAATTCATGTTTAGAGAGTGCTTATGGAAATAATGATTTATCATTGGCTGATAAATTTTCCTAGTATTTTTCTGTTTGAATTTTTATTTAAAATTTTATGAAATTTAAATTCACGGGAAGGTTTACAAAGTGTGATGCTAATTTTTTTGTAACGTACAATAATATCTGATAAAAATGAATGACAATGGATTATTTTTGTACAATTTTTTTTTTATTTCAATTAAATTTCATGATGAAATGAAATTATCATTAGCAAATTCTTACATGTTATGAGTTTTTCCTACACATTTATACTCCACAAAATTTGAAAAACTTTCATTTTTTATTAGCCGTAAAACAGCAGATAATATTTCCAAGCTGGTTGATGATTCCGAAGGATAGGTGTTAAAATTGGACCGATCACCAATTACAGCAAAAGATAGTTTTGTTAATGGTTTAATAATAGCGACAATGGCGTTGAAAAGGTAAGTAAGTTTAATACAGTACTAAAATCTCCAGAGCGACACTTCTTAGATCTTTGTAATGGACTAGATGAGAATTTTGTCTCTGAAATTGATGTTGCTGGAAAAGAGCTTGTTTTATTAAATAAAAGTGGAAGTCAGTAGTGTGTCAGGGGGGTAATACTCAGTCGGTAAAACAGATTTGTGGGTTCGTGTCCATGCTAAGTACCATTTGTCGATATGGGTGACCTGTTTTACCGACAGTTTGAGGATATGGTCGAGGTTTTGCAGGTGGCGCTGGTGGTGAATTCCGCCGCCATCTTACTGTCCGCCATTTTCCCGCCATTTTTAAAATTTATCCGCCATTTTGAATTGTGAATCCGTCATTTGAATCCGCCATTTTGAATCGTCATCTGGTGGCTGCTATCCGCCATCTGGTGGTTGCTATCTACCATCTGATGGCTGCTATCCGCCATTTTGAATCTGATTTCCGCCATCTGGTGGCTGCTATCGAAATCCGTCATTCTGAATCCGCCATCTGGTGGTCGCTATCCGCCATTTTGAATCTGCTATCCTCCATTTTGAATTCAAGTTCAACATTTTGAGGTTAGAAAAAAGCATCCTCAACTATTAACCCGCCTTCGGCTCGGCCATAACAGATCAATAGTTCAGGATTACGCATTTGTAGTATGATATATCCATGTTTTATATATTTAAAATGAAGTTATGATAACTGCTTGCGAGAAGGATTTTACGCAGCGCCATCTGGTGGCAGCTTGCATTACTTCTAACTGCGTAGTAGATGACGTCATCTGACAGGTTTCAACCTGTTCAAGGTCGCGTAACTGCGCAGTTTTCTTTGTTCTATTTCTAACTGCGTAGTAGATGACGATCATACAGGTCTGAGCCTGTTCAAGGTCGCGTAACTGCGCAGTTTTCTTTGTTCTATTTAGCTGCGTAGTAGATGACGTCATCATACAGGTCTGAGCCTGTTCAAGGTCGCGTAACTGCGCAGTTTTCTTTGTTCTATTCCTAACTGTGCAGTAGATGACTCATTCTGTTCTAGAATTTTCTTACTGCGCAGTAGATGACGTCATCAAACAGGTTTTAGGTAGAGGAGTGGGGGTAACTGCGCAGTATTTTCTGCCTATATAAGCAGCTCGCCGAGAGCGTACTTCACAAAAACGAAGTACATCTCTCATGATTAAACAGTATTCAGTGTTATATAAAATATAGTGAAGTTTAGTGTTGTGAAGTACGCGAGTATAGTCCAGTGTGCAAAAACTATTGTGTGCATAAACTGTAGTCCAGTGTACCAAAAACTATCGTGTAAATTCAGTGTGTGTATAAACTATTGTGAACATAACCTATAAACAGTGAACATAACCTATAAACAGTGTGCATAACCTTCAATATTGTGTAAACAGACAGTAGTGAAGTATGCGTCTTCCCAAGATGGCTCAACCTAACCTCATTGAGGCTCTCAAAAACTTGGTGGACACTATTGCTGTCTCATATGCTGATCTGTTGGGAGAGCAGCTCACTGATAATCATCGTCAAAGGTGTTTAAGGGTGTGCAATGAAACTATCCAGTACTTCAACACTATATTACTCGATCCTGGAACATCAATTCAAGTGAGACGAAGTGTTCAAGCGCACATCAACCAACTCAACTGGTTTACCGATCAGTTCTCCAGACTCGGTAACCAAGTTGTTGGTGGAGATCTCAACCAAGGAGTCAAATGGAAGGACTTGGAGAATGCTTTCGCTGGTAACATCCAGACTGGATGTGTTATCAACCAGCATCACAAAGATCCAGCATCATTTCTCCAGGCCTCACGGGACATCATCATCAACAAGGTGCAGAGTGTCTTGAGAGATCTGGCAGGGTTGAAAGTGAATGTGGAATTCTTCTGCACATTCCGGAAACAGCAAGAAGATGTAGAAGAGCGAAAGTCTTTCGTCACCAAAAGCCGTGAGATTCTCCCTGCCACATCTCTTCAGGATTGGTACAGTGAACATGTCCACAATAAATTACTTCAAAGAATTGAAGATTTTGAGCATGAGGGTTCCGGGTGGAGTCTGCTTGGACCGAACAGCTTGATGGTGACTATGTCAAGATTCGCACCAACTCAAGTTGGGAACTCCACCTTCGTCAGATTACCGAGGGATATTGTCAAGAAGAAGCGTGCGGTTACGAACATCCAGAACGATGATGAGTTCTGCTTCCTGTGGTGTGTCAACGCCGCCTTGCATCCACCAGTATTGGTTCCAGCTAACCCTTCAAGTTATCGTCACTTCAGCGTCAGATTAAATTATGAAGGTATTCAATTTCCAATTAAGCTTAATGACATCCCGAAATTTGAAAAAATGAATGATCTTAGCATTAACGTATATGGTATAGATTCTGAATTCACGGGTAAAAAGTCTGAAAAAAGTACCATTATACCATTATATTTAAGTAACTTCGAGTCAGAAATACCAACGATTCATTTATTAATGATTAAAAAAGTGTTAATTTTACTGATAATTTAGATAATATTGAGTCTGTCTATCACTTTGCATGGATACATAATCTTTCTGGATTAATTACAAGTCAAATATCTCTAGGTAGACATAAATTGTACTTTTGTGATCGGTGTTTGAATCATTTTAAACTAGAAAAATGTTATTTAGAGCACCGAGTAGATTGTTTTAAAACTAACAAAGTCCGCATGGATTTTCCTAGTAAAAAAAAATAAAATTTTGAAATTCAAAGATTTTAAGTCCAAAGATACTGTACCGTTTGTAGTTTACGCGGATCTTGAATGCACACTTGAACCTTCAGGAGATGATGAAAAGACAGTTAATAAACATGTTCCACACAGTATTGCTTACTATGTACATTGCAGCTATGATAACACACTTTCCAAATTTGAATTAAACCGTTCTCCTGATTGCATCAATTGGTTCGTTAAACAATTAGAGTCGTTAGCTCTAGACTTTGAAAAAATTCTAAAGAATCCTATTAAAATGAAACCCTTAACGAAAGAGCAACAAGATAGACACAACCAGACAACTGTGTGTCATATTTGCGAGAAACCAATCACTTCTACGACAGATAAAGTCTATGATCATTGTCACTTTACCGGTAACTACAGAGATGCTGCTCATAAATCATGTAATGTTAATTATCAGAAATCTACAATTATCCCAGTTGTCTTTCATAATTTATCCGGCTACGACTCACACTTCATAATTAAATCCTTAGCTACAGTATTTGAAGGTGAAATTTCATTACTACCGATCAATAAAGAGCGTTACATTTCTTTCACAAAATCAGTTAAAAATACTTCAGTCTCTTTAAGATTTATTGACTCTTTTAGATTTATGGCCTCCAGCTTAGAAAAATTAGCTTCATACCTTGATGACAAAGACAAACAGATTACGCGACTACACTACCCTGACCCTGACAAATTTAAACTAGCAATACGTAAGGGTGTATTCCCATATGAGTACATTGACAGTATTGACAGACTAGACGAGACACAGTTACCTGGCCAGGATTCATTTTATTCAAAATTAACAAGCTCAACTATTTCTGATGATGATTATGCTTTTGCTCAAGTAGTTTGGAATGAATTTAATATTAACACGCTTGGAGAGTACTCGACTTATACTTGAAGACTGATGTCCTCCTCTTGGCTGATGTTTTTGAAAACTTTAGACGTAGTTGCTTTAAAACATACAATCTAGATGCTCTACATTTTCATACAGCACCAGGTCTTTCGAACTCAGCAATGTTAAAGCATACTGGTGTAGAACTTGAACTATTTACTGATCCTGAGATGCTTCTTTTCATTGAAAAGGGTGTACGCGGTGGGGTATCGATGTGTGCTAATAGACACGCTGAAGCTAACAACCGGTACATGGGTAAAGATTTTGATTCAAAAACCCTGAAACATACCTGATGTATTATGATGTAAATAATTTATATGGTGCTGGGATGAGTATGTCTTTACCTAAGGGTAAATTTGAATGGGTTGAAAATGTAGATGATGTAGATCAGTTTTTCAATGATGATGAAAGTGTAGGCTACATCCTGAAGTAGATCTACACTATCCTGAGAAACTACATGATCTCACAAAGATCTACCTTTATGCCCAGACATTTGTACCACCTGGTAGTAAACAACAAAAAACTCACAACACTCTGTATGATAAAAATTTATGTTCTCCTGAAGCAACGGTAACATCAGCAGGTTTCATTTTGATGGTACTGTGTATGGTGTTGTTGTAAGTATTCACCAAGTCATCAAGTATATCGGTCCACTTGTAGCTGCCACGAGCTGTAAACTCTCGCCACATTTTATTCTTAAGTGTTCTGTTGAAACGTTCACATATGGATGCTTTGAGATTGCTGAATGTTGAGTAAAGATTTATCTTGTGCTGCTTCATCAGATCTTTGAATTCTTTGTTGTAGAACTCTTTACCCTGATCAACATGGAGATTCTTAGGGATACGACCTTGCTGGAGTACAGACTTCATAGCACTAGTAACATCCACACCACTTTTAGACTTAATTGGAACTGCCAGGCATACTTTGAAAATATATCTATGATTGTAAGCAGATACTTGTATCCTTTATTGACTGTTGCATATGGAATCATCTCAACCAAGTCAGCTTGCCAAGTCTCATCGAGACCTCGGATGTCAACATGACGACGTTTATAGTTCCTGCGAGCTGGTTTGTGAAGCTCTTAGCTATCACTGTCTTTTTGTCGTTCATTGAGTTTCTCAGTGAGATATTTGATATTATTTTGGTGAGAGGAAAGTACTGCTTTAACTTCCTCAATAGACGTCTGCAAATTTCCCACAGCAGCCTTCAGTATTACTATTTCAGAGTGTAAATGTGAAATAATCTCTTTCTGTTCACTGTCTATACTTTTATTCAGTTCAGACATCTGTCTCAGTACAAACTGCACTGTCGCCGCATCATGTTCATTTGAAGGATTACCGAGATTGCACAGCCTTTTATTCTCAATGTTATAGTTTCCATCAGAAGTTACATTGAAACCTCTACCAGCAGGGCCTCGTTGACCTGACTTATCATTGTCCAGTGGACGTCCAAATATATCGATGCTCATGGTTGTGAACACTTTGACTGTCAGCGTGCAAATGATTTAATTTTCCAGAAGCTTTTAATATATAACTCCAGCCTCCCTAAGCTCTTCAATAATTGACATGATTTCATTCGTGTGACTTGGATTTCCAGCAGCTTGAGATGCCATAAGTAGTCGCAAACGATCAACTAGTTCATTTGGATCATCCCAGTAAACATAGTCCATTGGTAATCTCTGTTTTCTTGCAATCATATATTTTGGTAACCCTCTACCGAACTTGGTGATAAAATCAGCAATGTATTTATTGAACTTGATTGTTGTATCTTCATAAATAGTACGATTTGGATCATAATTTTTCCTATGAGCGTTGGTATGTTGAATTATGTCCAAGTACTTTTTCTTATCATCTGGGGTGATGAGTGCATCCTCTGGTGATTTTCTAAATAATAATTCCAACAACCCAGGAGTTATTGGATAATTTTTTTCTTTGACAGTTATTGTATCATTTGCAAATGAAATAGGTGAATCACCCATATGCATTTCACCACGTTTTCTGCGTACACCATATCTCATATCATTATCTTTATGTTTTTTACTTAAACGTTGTAGATAATTAGTGAGAAGAGGATTTCTACGAGCTGGAGTACTTGTTGATGGTGGTGGCTGAGTAATAGCAAGTGCTGTATTCTCAAATGAACTTTCATCATCTGTTATTAAACTGTTGTATACTTCTGGATCATCATACAAAGATTTTTCAACCTCTTGTTTTTCAACCTGTGGTTTTTCTTCTTTTTTAATATTTTCTCCTTTCAACTTTGAAGATTCAACTATACTCTGAAGTGGTGTGACAATAGGCTTGAACATTTCCTCCATGGCTTTCTCAGCTGTATCTTTACCCAACTTCAACATCTTGTGCTTCGTCGGATGGCATCACTGGCTTGGATATCTGATGCAGAATATCCTTCTGCTTTGATATTTCTTCAGGCTTCATGTTGACAGGTTAAAGTCTACAGCATGTATGACTATCACACTCTAAAGTACCTCAATTTATACTAATGAAGCAGTCGAATCCTTTGCGATACCTACCACTGTTCAATTCACTGTCTTTATCTATTACCACAAACCCATATTTATTCCAACATGCCGAGCATAAATCTCTGAATGAGTTGTACGACATATCTGTATTGACATGATCATTATAAATATGCTTCAGATTCATTTCATCTTGACGGAATAGCACGAGAAAGTTTGCGTTATCTCTAATCAGATGCTTAGGTATTCGTGTATAAGTTTGACAGAGATAGAAGCTGTCTACATCCTTGTGTCGACCCATGCAGAAAAAAGCCTTGATGTGATCTTGTTTTTCACAAGCAACATCATCAAATATCATCAGGGAGTTAGGTTTAGCATCTTCAGGCTTGATTACAGCTCATGTTCACTGAATGTGAAGAATCCAATACCATCAATCTGTTTAAGCAGCGTCTCCAGGAACTGATACTTTGGTTGGTTAAGAGACTTTGAGTAAAGATATATATTCTCAAACCTCAAACCGTTTGGATGTACAATAAGAGATAGAGCATTGTCTTTCCACAGTTTGATGGTCCAAAACTGCACGGATACTGTTGGGAAGTAAACACCGTGTCGTTTGAGTTTCACACACCGGTTCCTTGAACAATTTGATCAAAATTGATAACTGGCAACTGAGCTCTTGGTTTGTTTCCATGACTGCTGATTGATTCTGAGCTCAAGAGGTATATATACGGCTTATATAGATAAGCAGTCAGTCTTCGATGTGACATGTCTGAGAGCAGATGTGGTAAAGGTTTCATTAACAACATAATCAATAAGCTCCCACTTGAACTCCATATCCCTGGGTTACTGCGGTCCAGGTACAAAGTTAGCTAAGAGGTTAGCTCGAGGTGATCCAGGTATAAATCCTCTGGACGCTGCGTGTAAGGAACACGATATAGCTTACTCGAAAAATCGTGAAAATTTAGAAGCTCGTCACGAGGCTGATAAAATCCTTGCTGAGAAAGCGTGGCAACGATTTCAAGCAAGAGACGCTGCTATTGGTGAAAAAGCTGCTGCTTGGAGTGTGAATAAAATCATGAAGTTGAAAAGACGTTTCGGTATGGGTCTTAAAAAAGAAAAACCTATTACCAAGCGTAAGACAATTAAAAGACAATGAATAAGAAAAGAAAGAAACAATGAAGCGTAGAGACAGTCAAAAGAAAGAACCAAGAAAGAAGGATGTTGCTCTGAGACAGATTGTTGATGAAGCTAAAAAGTCCATGCAGCCTGGTGGAGATCCAGTTAAAACAGCTCTTGAAGGTGCCCGCAAGGCTGTCAAGAAAGTTGGTGGGAAGAAAAACGTTCGATTGCCTCGTATTCTACCAGTTCCATCAAAGATTGGTGGAGTACTTCCATTCTTGATTCCCCTGTTTGCAGGGTTATCAGCGGTTGGTGCTCTAACAGGTGGAGCTGCAGGTGTTGCAAAAGCTGTGAACGATGCCAGCACAGCCAAAAATCAATTAGCTGAAAAGAGACGTCACAACTTGAAGATGGAGGAAATAGCTGTAGGTAGAGGATTATACCTCAAACCTTACCGCAGTGGTATGGGACTTTATCTGAAACAACACCCAGAAGGAGCTGGCTGCAAGAAGTCAAAAAACCAGTAGAGCTACCACATCGAGCACTGACTAACATCGACTTATTAAAATATGTCAAGCTGCTTAAAATTCCAAATTTTCGAGGAGTTTTCATGAGAAATGATTTACCAAAATCTGGACCAAAGACAAACGAATCAGCAATAATAAATTTAGATGATAAACTTGGACCTGGAACTCACTGGGTTGCATACAAGAAGAATCATAATCAAGTAATTTACTTTGACAGTTTTGGTAATCTACAACCCCCACAAGACTTGATGAAATATCTCGATGTAGGTAGCGTAAAGTACAATCATAAAAGATATCAAGACTTTGATACAATCATATGTGGACATTTGTGCTTAAAATTCCTGGCTGGACAACTATAAATTGAAGTGAGTCGGGACAACAAGCGTCAGTCATGGCAGAGTCATTCACCTTGACACTATCCGGAAACTCCTCCATACTGGAGGCAAATTATTTTCCACCGATTGAGCTATCACCAACAAAAAATTATGTACTTGGACTCGTTAAGCTCCTGACATTTAATTCAATACCAAATATTGATGTTAATGCTAATAAATTTTATGTGTCATCAAAAAGATCCAAAAGAAGTACAATCAAGAGATTTCAAGAAATAACTATACCAACAGGGAGTTATGAAATCAAAGATATTGAAACTTATATAAACAAGACATTACCTGAACTGAGTTTCACTTTAAAAGCAAACAACAATGAGTTGAAGAGTGAAATAAAATGTGATCAGCTTATAAATTTTGAACCTGAAGATTCCATTGGATCATTACTTGGATTCACCAAACGTGTCCTTGAACCTAACATAGTACATAAATCTGATTTGCCTGTACAAATATTAAAAATCAATGCTCTGAGAGTCGAGTGCAATATAACTACTGGATCGTACATCAATGGTGAGAAGAATCACACAATCCATGAATTTTTCCCGAGGGTTCCAGCAGGATATAAGATAGTGGAAGTGCCAACAAACATCATTTACCTACCAGTCGCCGTACGAGCAATACACAACTTGAGGCTCCGCATTGTTGATCAGGACGGGAGAATAGCAAATTTCCGTGGCGAGACTATCACGATAAGACTGCATATAAAAAGCTGTAATGGGTATCGTATATGAGACAAAGACTGGTAACGGGTATAAAAGGATTGCAGATGCCCAAAGATCATCAGTCATCATCGAGCTCTGAAAGTGTTGACACGTCAGAACGCAGAGTTCCTAAAAAGTCTAGGACTAAAATTACGTGGAAAATTCACAAGATAAAAATAAATTTTTGTTGTCTAGCTTGTGTGATACCATGGCGGAAATCTTAGATATAAAAAAATCAATTATTTTCGATGAGTCTATTGCACACTGTGAAGCTCATTCACACTTGCCATATGCATCATCAACATTCAACAACAGTGATGAAATCAGGATTGCTGTTCAACATCAAGATCTGTGCTTGCTCCCAAGCAAGAGCACATTACATTTTTATGGAAGAATGAGGAAAGCTGATGGTACTGCTGTAAGTGTTACTACGAAGATGGTCAACATGGCTGTTTGTCATATGTTTGAAGAGATACGTTATGAGCTCAATGGCGTAGAAATCGATAGATGTAAGAATGTTGGTATCACCAGTGTTATGAAAGGATACGCTTCTCTGAGTCCGGGACAGCAAAATATTCTGGAAAATGCTGGTTGGATTGTTAATGAAGATGACAACAAGCTGACTGATAATAGCGGTTACTTTGATGTCTCAGTACCGCTGAGTTTCATTCTTGGATTTGCTGAAGATTATCAACGAATTATCGTGAATGCCAAGCATGAATTGATACTGATCAGATCAAATACTGATCAAAATGCTTATGTTGTTACCGTTGAGAATGAAAATGTTTCAATTACGATTCAAAAAATTGAGTGGATTGTACCGTATATAACAATGTCTGACAAGCAAAAAATCGAGGTGTTGAATTACATAACCTCCGATCCAGCTATCCCAATCAGTTTCCGGACTTGGGAATTGTATGAGTATCCACTGCTACCAGCTACCAACAAGCATATTTGGGTAATCAAAACAACAAATCAGCTTGAGAAACCTCGTTTTGTCATCGTTGGATTCCAAACAGCAAGAAAGAATCAATCGAATCAAAACGCAAGCGAGTTTGATCACTGCAGCATAAGAGACATTAAGCTGTTCTTGAACTCTCAGAGTTATCCATATGGAAATTTGAACCTCAACATTGTGCATAATCAGTATGCCTTGATGTATGATATGTACACAAATTTTCAAAGTGCTTACTATGGAAAAGAAGCTGAACCGCTATTGGCTAAGAAAAAATTTCTAAGTACAGCACCTCTGTATATAATTGACTGTTCCAAGCAGAACGAGTCAATCAAGTCTGGACCTGTGGATATACGTCTGGAGTTTGAATCGTCAGCACAGTTTCCAAATCAAACTGCTGCTTACTGCTTGATAATTCACGACCGAATAATTGAGTACAATCCATCAGCAGCACTGTAAGAAAACTTACTTAATGGTACAGTTTGATCCCAACCCACCATACATTACATGTATGTGTGGGACTTTGCATCCAGACAAGCGAGGAAAGGTCCATGGGAACAAGCAGCAAGAGACGGAGAACGATTTCGCCGACGAATACAAGAATTAAATAAAATTATTGAACCTGTACTATTAATAAACTTATTGTAATTAAAAATAATCAATAAACTTAATGTAATTAAAAATAGCAAATAAAGAAAAAACTTTTTTGTAATTTTGCGTTTTTAACTATAAACCTTACTATAATAAGTATAAAATATATAAGATAAAATAATAAAAATAAGATAAACATAACCTAAAACCATAAGTTAAATGGCGGGAAAGCATAAACATAACCTAAAAATCATAAGTTAAACGGCGGAAAGCATAAACATAACTAATGAGATGATATCATCAACTACGCAGTTGAAAATTACACAACCTTGAACAGGCTCAGAACTGTTGGATGGCATCATATACTACGTAGTTCAAAAAATCTACTGTGTACTTTGAATAACCAATCAAATTATCAATTAACCAAGAAGAAATAATTGACCAATAAGATTATCGAGTGGTGGGGGTAAATCCAGAGATCGGGTTATAAAAGGTTGAGTTGACTTTAAGAGTCATCATTCAGTCACTCTTCATTGTCAAGAGCAGTAAGAATGGAGATCATTCTAGACGTTCAAGGATTCAGAGGAGCTGATAATCGCTTCATTGTTAAGGAGTTGGCCTCAATAACAATTCAACATGATATTGATAATATTGAAGAGTTATCATACACTATTTCAACCACCATATCACTGGAAGGTACTACCAGCCAACTATCAACGTCTGAATACCTGGCTGATCCGAAATTATCATGGAATCGGTTGGAACGCTGGAACAACTTCATATTACAAGCTCAAAGAAGTTCTAATTATTTAACTTAATAAAAAAATTATTTATGTCAAAGGTATCGAGAAAAAGTTATGGGTTCAAAATTTAATTGATTGTAATAATAAAATTGTAATCGATCTCGATAATTTCAAATGTCCCTCTCTAAAAAGTATGAAAATTTGTAACAATCATTTTTGTAATTTCATTATCGTTTATCTGATTTATGTGCCTTGGAAAATGTAAAAAATTTAAAAGATTGGTTTGTAAGCACTCAATAAATCTAAAATAAATGAATTATAATTATTATTATTTCATCCTAACACATTTAATTAAGAATAGAATTAATTATTGTTAGTTATTAAATTCAAATAATTTTCCAACACTACTACTGATATTAATACTTATAAACACCTGTAGATGGTGTAAATGTTTTTTTTTTAATATGAAATCATTAATCAATAATCAATTTTAATTTATTTATTTTTATTTATTATTAATTTATTATTATATTATTTGTTTAATTAAAAGTTGTATTTTTTATAAGTCATTGAAAAATAAAAAGTGAGTATTGATTTTAAAAATCTATCGATAGAAGATTTTTTAATTTGACTATAGAGCGTATCTGTCTATACTAGTTTATTACATAATAATTTTGAAATAAAGTTAAATAATATTATTATTTTCTAATTTTGTTATAAATATTTGATTAATTTTATAAGAAGATTTAATTATTTTAGATATATAACTGGAAGAAATTTTTTTATTATTTTTGAACTGGCTAATTTCACGCGCCAATTGAACCCTTAAAGTAGAATTTTCAGTGATCAAATTTTAATCAAAGAAATTAATGAATTTTGATAAAATTTCGGATTCAGGGATGATGAAAAATGACTATTATGTTTACCCAATAATTTTTACATAACGATGTTTATAAACGTTTTATGTTATCATCAAAAATACCAACCTATCAGCTGTGTATAGTGTGTGTCCAATCAGCATCATGCGTTTTCGATCTGATAGTTTCTATTGGATGAGGATTGTAGAACCCTCTGGTTTTATAGGAAGAAAGAATTTTCTAGGAAGACCTTGGGGTTAATATACACAGTAAAAAAGTACAAGAGTCACGTAAAACAATAGAAGCAAGTGCGTTGTAAGTTATTTTTTTCTACAATTTATTCTGCTATTAATCTTAAATTAAAAATGTGAGGGGTTATAAATAAAAACAATGAATTATTTATATCGAAATCTAATATTTTATTGATTAAATAATTCCGCTGGTCATTTTTACATCAAGACTAGAATTAATAAATTCAAATTTATTATATTTTCCACCATGATAACGCAGAAACAGATAGTTTGAATCTATTAATTCATTCAAACTCTTCATGAAGTTATCATTTTTTAGATGTTGAATAGTTCTTGATGGTAGATAAATGTTAAATTCATCGTTTATATTAACAAAAATCCTAGTTCCGTACTGAGTTGTAATAACTTTAATGCCGTTAATCTTATATTCTCGATTAAACTCCAACTCGCTCATTTTCTTAACAGGAAGAATCCCAGTAAGACAATTAACCTCATTTATCTTGGTAAGATCCATGATTGATTGCTGTAAAAATTTTTTAATTAATCAATTGATTAAATGATTCTTCATTTAATTCATATTTTGATTAGACAGTAAATGAATACTTACAATTAATAATACTGATATGTAGAAGATGTATATCACCAAGAACTCGTACTTCAACTTGTAGTCACCACGAGCTCGTACTTTACTGGAGACTTGTACTTCGTTTTTGTGAAGTACGTTCTCTGTAAGCTGCTTATATAGGCAGAAAATACTGCGTAGTTACCCTCACTCCTCTACCTCAAAACTGGTTTGATGACGTCATCTACTGCGCAGTAAGAAAATTCTAGAACAGAATGAGTCATCTACTGCGCAGTTAGAAATAGAACAAAGAAAACTACGCAGTTACACGACCTTGAACAGGTTCAAACCTGTCTGATGACGTCATCTACTACGCAGTTAGAAAATTCTAGAACAGAATGAGTCATCTGGTTCATGGAAATTTCCCCCACCCCTTTCACAAAACAAGTCTAAACCTGTCTGATGACGTCATCTACCACGCAGTTAGAAATAGAACAAAGAAAACTGCACAGTTACCGTGACCTTGAACAGGTTTAAACTTGTCTGATGACATCATCTACTGCGCAGGAGAACAAAGAAAACTGCGTATGACCTTGAACAGGCTTAAACCTAAGGTTGACAAAAACCTCACCAGATGGTGTATCTTCTCACATGTACTCGTCATACATGCAGTTTGAATATATAGACCTTTTCAGATTATGAACAATAAAATGCACCTGTGATCTAAGCAACTATAGTTGATGGTTAGATCACAGGTGCATTTTTTAACAAAATGGTGAATTTCAGACTCAAAATGGCGGAGTCAGATAGCAACCACCAGATAGCAGATTTCAGATAGCAGATTCAAAATGGCAGATAGCAGATTCAAAATGGTGGATAGCGACCAACAGATGGCGGATTTCAGATAGCAACACCAGATGGTGAAGTCAGACTCAAAANAAGTTGAAACATCTACTAAAGCCTTGATGCCATAAAGATTTTAATAATTCTGTAATATTTTGGAATTCTCAACTGTCCTACATTTTTATAGAATTCAATGAATTTTTAAAGCAGCTTAGAAATTAAAATTTAATAACAGTATTTTTGCTTTACAAAATTTTATCACAAATTTTTTTTTTTTATTTCAATAGTATTTGTTGGTAGTTTCAATAAATACATAGGTAAGTAATGTTAGTTAGCCATAACTAAAAATTATAGTCTTAAAATTAGACATTAGAGAAAAAAAATTAGACAGAAAAAATAAGACAAAAAAAATAAGACAGAAAAAATAAGACAAAGAAAAGACAAAAAAAATAAGACAAAGCAATAAGACAAAAAAAATAAGATGAAAAAACTAAGATGGCAAATAGCTAAATTGTATTGATTGTACTTGAGCTTAAATCGATCAGCAGGAAAAAATTAAAATGTAAAACCTAATTTTTTAGTAATTTTCAAGTTTTTAACCGAAATTATTGTGTAATATTTTTTGAGCTTGTCTGAGCCAAAAATATTTCGAGATTATTTTGTAGAGAATATGTTTTTCTATATACCAGCAAAAAGTTAAGCCTAATAGAAAAAAGTGTAAAAATATAAAAATTATATTTTTTATAAATTTCAAGTATTTGACCGGAATTATTTTAAGTCAACTATTTTTTTTATCTACTGTTGTCTACACAAGTATTAAAATCCGCTTCTAAAACTTTGCTCCTCTTTCGTCTAGCCTAAATCTGTACGCGGAGACTTTTGCTAAAAATTATCTGAAATTTCATGAAACATTTGTAAATATTTCACATTATCCTGTACTTGTGATTTTTATTCTATAGTTTTATCGTTGGTCAGATTGTATTGTTCAAGCCCACGTGTTTTTGATGCCAACCTCACTTTTATTTTGACATTTTATGCTTAAAATATAGTATAGTATTTAAGCGCTTGAACTTGCTCGCGATCGTCATTTCGCTTGTGATTATTAATTTAAATTTGCTCTATTTTTAAGTTTAATTGTTGGCCCCAACTTCCAGGCCCTGGTTATGGCATACTACCATACACTAGAAAACCCTCCACCTTCTCCCTATTAATCTCTTTAAGTTAATAGACCCTCTGACTTTTTTACGTTGTAGACAATGTTATCATATTTTTTTTTTTAATTTCTTATATAGCAACTACGTGGTGTAAATTATGGCATACTAACTTCTTGAAACATTCCAATTTTTGTATAGAATTTAACGTTATTTTTGGAAATACTTTTACAAATTTCATTCAATTCACCATTATCGTTTTTTTCACAATTTTTATGTTCTCCAAAAATATGACATGGCGTATTATTAATAACACTTGATAGACGACTTGTTTTTTCTTGTACAGAACCAACTTCATCTTTGCGACGTACCATTGCTTTTTCAATATGCACACGCATTTTCAGAGCACTGGCTTTCACGTTATCGCGTATGCCTTTAACTGATCCTCGATTAACAGCGCAAAGAAATTTTGTTTTTTTAGCTACTTCCTCGACGTGATCGCAGAAGTTGCGAAACAAATTATTTTTGCACTCGATTTTTTCCACCCGAACGCTGTACTCTGCATATGGATCATTGTCTATAATCGATTTATAAACACCGCTATCACCGTCATCGACAACATATTTATAAATGAGTCCATGAATTTCAATGCTATTTCTAAAATTTTCTGTAATTATATCAGTTTCCATGCTCATTGAAGTTTGATCACGGCCCCAATTTTTCACACAATTGTGTTTTGAATTACGTTCACATCCAGTGCAGGCTTTATTTCTTATTCCACACCATAGTACAAGACCTGTACGCTTACCAATAATCACCGCAGTACCTGATAGGACATCATATCTTCCTCCTTTATATGATCTCTTCGATCAAGCACCATCTACAATAACCGTAATAAAAGGCCGATCGGGTTAGCCATTCCTACCTTTAATAATATTACCAGCTTTAAGTGCTAAATCAAGTTCCAATTGATCTGCTTTTTTTCATTTCCTCCCTTGATACGTTATAAATTGTTTTTCCAATTTTATCACGACATTGACGGTATGTTACATGCGACATACAAGGAATATTCATAGCTGTAAGCTGTTCTTCCAGGATGGTTAATTCAGTTCCTGAAATTAATGTACCTAGTGTTGCAGCTTCATTTAAGTTCATACTACCTGCAGGCTGTTCAGGATCAGTCCAGACTTTAGCAGTTTTTCCGCATTTTTTACACTTCCAAGTGAGAAGTGATCTTACGCCTTTATTAAATACTTTACATATTTGAAGATCTTTAAAAAGACCAGAATATGATGAATGGTGGTTATCAAATAATAAATGAAGTTTATCCATCAACCAAAAGATGTCTGATATTCGTCGACATTTTTTTTCAGATTCTTGAAAATACGATTCATTTATTGGTTGATCATCACCAGAACTTGAAATGTTATCAGACTCATCTATATCACTTTTATCGCTTTTACCATGAAAATCATCAGAGGTATGTTGAAATTCTTCAGAGGAATTATATTCAGAATTACTTTCAAATTCTTCACGCTCAGTTTTATTATTATTGCTTGAGTTATCATCAGATTCTGAGTTACTTTCATTATAGCTACAATGGTCATCATGTTGAGAATTAGAAACTGAATCAGAAAGGTCCATTGATTGTTCAGAGTGACGTTTAGCATTCGTATTGTCTTCATCACTAAATTTCATTGTTAATGGAGTATTAAGACAGTGATGAAGCATTACATCTATTTCGTCAAATTGAGAAGAATGAGCTGAACCATTGCAATCTGTAGATTTTTTAGATTCCAGTAAAGCTATGGAAGAATTATTAAGTTCTTCTGATTTCCTACCTTGCAATTCAACAAAACTTTTTTCTAAAGTTTTAGGCTGATTGCATGGTATTTTATCAGTTTTAGATTTTGCTTGGTACAATTTAAGACTATTTTTACACAGTTTGCCGTAATTTCTGATAGGAATAAAAGTATTCTTTTTACAACTAACATTAGTTGAACCAAACTGAAAAATGTGATTATTATCATTACTATACCTAACTACGTCAAACACATGGACATTCTTATCAGTACATTCATTTGATGTGATGTGAGAAACAGCTTTATTATTACTTATCATTTTTGATTGATTTAAAGTCGCTAAATCATTACATTCAAGTTCTAAAATAATAGCATTAAGCGAGTCCCACGCAGCTGATGTTATTTATATCAGCTATCATATCAGCACACTCTTTAGATCGAAAAGAATCACAGCGTTCAGGCACATGCATATTATTTTTAAGCTCTACATTTCCACAAGCATTCAAGTTTTGTTCACTCATTCTAATGTCTAAAGCAAAAACAGCTTGACGACAAGCCTTATTAGAAAACGAAACATGATCAACTGACATATTTTGAGTCAAATTACTATCAGTTTTCTCATTCAGACAATTTAATGAACCATTGCAGGGAAGCGAATCACATGCTGCATGCAAATTTGAAAGGCTGTCAGTAGAGTTTTGAACAAGTGGCTCGGGACTTCAGTAGTGTGTCAGGGGGGGTAATACTCAGTCGGTAAAACAGATTTGTGGGTTCGTGTCCATGCTAAGTACCATTTGTCGATATGGGTGACCTGTTTTACCGACAGTTTGAGGATATGGTCGAGGTTTTGCAGGTGGCGCTGGTGGTGAATTCCGCCGCCATCTTACTGTCCGCCATTTTCCCGCCATTTTGAATTGTGAATCCGTCATTTGAATCCGCCATTTTGAATCCGTCATCTGGTGGCTGCTATCAGCCATTTGAATCCGCCATCTGGTGGCTGCTATCCGCCATTTTGAATCTGCTATCTGAAATCCGTCATCTGGTGGCCGCTATCCGCCATTTTGAATCTGATTTCCACCATTTCAAATTTTGATTCTGATTTCCTGCATTTTTGATAAAAATGCACCTGTGATATCAGCATCAATAATAGTTGCTTAGATCACAGGTGCATTTCATTGTTTATATTCTGAAAAGATTAATATATTCAAACTGTACGTATGAGGAGTACATGCGAGAAGATACGCCATCTGTCGAGGTTTCTGTCTACTTCTAAACAGGTCTGAACCTGTTCAAGGTCACGGTAACTGCGTAGTTCTCTTTGCTTTATTCCTAACTGCGTAGTAGATGACTCATTCTGTTCTAGAATTTTCTAACTGCGTAGTAGATGACGTCATCAGACAGGTTTGAACCTGTTCAAGGTTACGTAACTGCGCAGTTTTCTTTGTTCTATTTCTAACTGCGTAGTAGATGACGTCATCAGACAGGTTTAGACTTGTTTTGTGAAGGGGTGGGGGAAATTTCTTCGAATCAGATGTCTCATTCTGTTCCAGAATTTTCTAACTGCGTAGTAGATGACGTCATCAGATAGGTTTGAACCTGTTCAAGGTCGCGTAACTGTGCAGTTTTCTTTGTTCTTTTTCTAACTGCGTAGTAGATGACGTCATCAAACAGGTTTAGACTTGTTTTGTGAAAGGGGTGGGGGAAATTTCTACGAATCAAATGACTCATTCTGTTCTAGAATTTTCTTACTGCGCAGTAGATGACGTCATCAAACCGTTTTTGAGGTAGAGGAGTGGGGGTAACCGCAGTATTTTCTGCGTATATAAGCAGCTCGCTGAGAGCGTACTTCATAAAAAACGAAGTACATGTCTCCAGTGAAACATCTCTCGTGATTAAACAGTATTCAGTGTTATAAAATATAGTGAAGTTCAGTGTTGTGAAGTACGCGAGTATAGTCCAGTGTACATAATCTATAAACAGTGTATATAACCTATAAACAGTGATATAACCTTTAAAAGTGTACATAACCTATAAACAGTGTATATAACCTATAAACAGTCTACATAACCTATAAACAGTGTATATAACCTTTAAAAGTGTACATAACCTATAAACAGTGTATATAACCTATAAACAGTCTACATAACCTATAAACAGTGTATTTAAATGAAGAATCATTTAATCAACCATTACAATTAATTAAAAAATTTTTACAGCAATCAATCATGGATCTTACCAAGATTAATGAGGTTAATTGTCTTACTGGGATTCTTCCTGTTAAGAAAATGAACGAGTTGGAGTTTAATCGAGAATATAAGATTAACGGTATCAAAACTATTACAACTCAGTATGGAACTAGGATTGTTGCTAATATAAACGATGAATTTAACATTTATCTACCATCAAGAACTATTCAACATCTAAAAGATGATAACTTCATGAAGAGTTTGAATGAATTAATAGATTCAAACTATCTGTTTCTGCGTTATCATGGTGGAAAATATAATAAATTTGAATTTATCAATTCTAGTCTTGATGTAAAAATGACCAGTGGAATTATTTAATCAATAAAATATTGGATTTCAATATAAATAATTCATTGTTTTTATTTATAATTCCTCACATTTTTAATTTAAGATTAATATTTATAATTCAAATTCAATAAGTTATACTTAATCATAATTTTTTAAGTTACTTATCATAATGATAGTTTGAATTTCGCGCTTCTTGTACTAGAGCCATCTACTATCAGTTTATTCTTAGAGCGTGAAAGCTGTCAATTCAAAAATTAAAAAAAAAATTTTCTAGTTATATATACATATATAGAATAATACATGACTTTTAATTTAAATAAAAGATAAATAATTATTATTAGTTTATAATATTTTGTTATTAATATTATTAATATTTATTTAAATTAAAAGTTATGTATTATTGAATAAACTAATATGGGGTTGATGTGCTCTCTATCGTCAAATCCAAAAATCTTCTAGCGATATATTTTGAAAATCCATACTCAGTTTTTATTTTTAAATGGTTATATGAAATAATACATGACTTTTAATTTAAAAAAATATTAATTATAAAATTTTAGAAAAACAAAAACTGATTATTGATTATCATAATTAAAAAATCAAAAACCATTTACGCCATCTACAGGTGTTTATAAGTATTAATATCAGTAGTAGTGTTGGAAAATTATTTGAATTTAATAACTAACAATAATTAATTCTATTCTTAATTAAATGTGTTAGGATGAAATAATAATAACAATTATAATTCATTTATTTTAGATTTATTGAGTGCTTACAAACCAATCTTTTAAATTTTTTACATTTTCCAAGGCACATAAATCAGATAAACGATCATGATAATTACAAAAATGATTGTTACAAATTTTCATACTTTTTAGAGAGGGACATTTGAAATTATCGAGATCGATTACAATTTTATTATTACAATCAATTAAATTTTGAACCCATAACTTTTTCTCGATACCTTTGACATAAATAATTTTTTTATTACAAGTTAAATAATTGAGAACTTCTTTGAGCTTGTAATATGAAGTTGTTCCAGCGTTCCAACCGATTCCATGATAATTTTGGATCAGCCAGGTATTCAGACGTTGATAGCTGACAGGTAGTACCTTCCAGTGATATGGTGGTTGAAATAGTGTGCATGATAACTCTTCAATATTATCAATATCATGTTGAATTGTTATTGAGGCCAACTCCTTAACAATGAAGCGATTATCAGCTCCTCTGAATCCTTGAATGTCTAGAATGATCTCCATTTTTACTGCTCTTGACAACGAAGAGTGACTGAATGATGACTCTTACAATCAATTCAACCTTTTTATAACCCGATCTCTGGATTTTACCCCCACCACTCGATAATCTTATTGGTTAATTATTTTTCTTGATTAATTAATAATAATTTGATTGGTTATTCAAAGTACACAGTAGATTTTTTGAACTACGTAGTATATGATGCCATCCAACAGTTCTGAGCCTGTTCAAGGTTGTGTAATTTTCAACTGCGTAGTTGATGATATCATCTCATTATGTTATGTTTATGCTTTCCCGCCGTTTAACTTATGATTTTTAGGTTATGTTTATGCTTTCCCGCCATTTAACTTATGGTTTTTAGGTTATGTTTATCTTATATATTTTTATACTTATTATAGTAAGGTTTATAGTTAAAAACGCAAAATTACAAAAAAGTTTTTTCTTTATTTGCTATTTTTAATTACATTAAGTTTATTGATTATTTTTAATTACAATAAGTTTATTAATCAGTACAGGTTCAATAATTTTATTTAATTCTTGTATTCGTCGGCGAAATCGTTCTCCGTCTCTTGCTGCTTGTTCCCATGGACCTTTCCTCGCTTGTCTGGATGCAAAGTCCCACACATACATGTAATGTATGGTGGGTTGGGATCAAACTGTACCATTAAGTAAGTTTTCTTACAGTGCTGCTGATGGATTGTACTCAATATTCGGTCGTGAATTATCAAGCAGTAAGCAGCAGTTTGATTTGGAAACTGTGCTGACGATTCAAACTCCAGACGTATATCCACAGGTCCAGACTTGATTGACTCGTTCTGCTTGGAACAGTCAATTATATACAGAGGTGCTGTACTTAGAAATTTTTTCTTAGCCAATAGCGGTTCAGCTTCTTTTCCATAGTAAGCACTTTGAAAATTTGTGTACATATCATACATCAAGGCATACTGATTATGCACAATGTTGAGGTTCAAATTTCCATATGGATAACTCTGAGAGTTCAAGAACAGCTTAATGTCTCTTATGCTGCAGTGATCAAACTCGCTTGCGTTTTGATTCGATTGATTCTTTCTTGCTGTTTGGAATCCAACGATGACAAAACGAGGTTTCTCAAGCTGATTTGTTGTTTTGATTACCCAAATATGCTTGTTGGTAGCTGGTAGCAGTGGATACTCATACAATTCCCAAGTCCGGAAACTGATTGGGATAGCTGGATCGGAGGTTATGTAATTCAACACCCGATTTTTTGCTTGTCAGACATTGTTATATACGGTACAATCCACTCAATTTTTTGAATCGTAATTGAAACATTTTCATTCTCAACGGTAACAACATAAGCATTTTGATCAGTATTTGATCTGATCAGTATCAATTCATGCTTGGCATTCACGATAATTCGTGATAATCTTCAGCAAATCCAAGAATGAAACTCAGCGGTACTGAGACATCAAAGTAACCGCTATTATCAGTCAGCTTGTTGTCATCTTCATTAACAATCCAACCAGCATTTTCCAGAATATTTTGCTGTCCCGGACTCAGAGAAGCGTATCCTTTCATAACACTGGTGATACCAACATTCTTACATCTATCGATTTCTACACCATTGAGCTCATAACGTATCTCTTCAAACATATGACAAACAGCCATGTTGACCATCTTCGTAGTAACACTTACAGCAGTACCATCAGCTTTCCTCATTCTTCCATAAAAATGTAATGTGCTCTTGCTTGGGAGCAAGCACAGATCTTGATGTTGAACAGCAATCCTGATTTCATCACTGTTGTTGAATGTTGATGATGCATATGGCAAGTGTGAATGAGCTTCACAGTGTGCAATAGACTCATCGAAAATAATTGATTTTTTTATATCTAAGATTTCCGCCATGGTACACACAAGCTAGACAACAAAAATTTATTTTTATCTTGTGAATTTTCACGTAATTTTAGTCCTAGACTTTTTAGGAACTCTGCGTTCTGACGTGTCAACACTTTCAGAGCTCGATGATGACTGATGATCTTTGGGCATGCTACAATCCTTTTATACCCATTACCAGTTTTTGTCTCATATACGATACCCATTACAGGTTTTTTATATGCAATCTTATCGTGATAGTCTCGCCACGGAAATTTGCTATTCTCCCGTCCTGATCAACAATGCGGAGCCTCAACTTGTGTATTGCTCGTACGGCGACTGGTAGGTAAATGATGTTTGTTGGCACTTCCACTATCTTATATCCTGCTGGAACCTCGGGAAAAATTCATGGATTGTGTGATTCTTCTCACCATTGATGTACGATCCAGTAGTTATATTGCACTCGACTCTCAGAGCATTGATTTTTAATATTTGTACAGGCAAATCAGATTTATGTACTATGTTAGGTTCAAGGACACGTTTGGTGAATCCAAGTAATGATCCAATGGAATCTTCAGGTTCAAAATTTATAAGCTGATCACATTTTATTTCACTCTTCAACTCATTGTTGTTTGCTTTTAAAGTGAAACTCAGTTCAGGTAATGTCTTGTTTATATAAGTTTCAATATCTTTGATTTCATAACTCCCTGTTGGTATAGTTATTTCTTGAAATCTCTTGATTGTACTTCTTTTGGATCTTTTTGATGACACATAAAATTTATTAGCATTAACATCAATATTTGGTATTGAATTAAATGTCAGGAGCTTAACGAGTCCAAGTACATAATTTTTTGTTGGTGATAGCTCAATCGGTGGAAAATAATTTGCCTCCAGTATGGAGGAGTTTCCGGATAGTGTCAAGGTGAATGACTCTGCCATGACTGACGCTTGTTGTCCCGACTCACTTCAATTTATAGTTGTCCAGCCAGGAATTTTAAGCACAAATGTCCACATATGATTGTATCAAAGTCTTGATATCTTTTATGATTGTACTTTACGCTACCTACATCGAGATATTTCATCAAGTCTTGTGGGGGTTGTAGATTACCAAAACTGTCAAAGTAAATTACTTGATTATGATTCTTCTTGTATGCAACCCAGTGAGTTCCAGGTCCAAGTTTATCATCTAAATTTATTATTGCTGATTCGTTTGTCTTTGGTCCAGATTTTGGTAAATCATTTCTCATGAAAACTCCTCGAAAATTTGGAATTTTAAGCAGCTTGACATATTTTAATAAGTCGATGTTAGTCAGTGCTCGATGTGGTAGCTCTACTGGTTTTTTGACTTCTTGCAGCCAGCTCCTTCTGGGTATTGTTTCAGATAAAGTCCCATACCACTGCGGTAAGGTTTGAGGTATAATCCTCTACCTACAGCTATTTCCTCCATCTTCAAGTTGTGACGTCTCTTTTCAGCTAATTGATTTTTGGCTGTGCTGGCATCGTTCACAGCTTTTGCAACACCTGCAGCTCCACCTGTTAGAGCACCAACCGCTGATAACCCTGCAAACAGGGGAATCAAGAATGGAAGTACTCCACCAATCTTTGATGGAACTGGTAGAATACGAGGCAATCGAACGTTTTTCTTCCCACCAATTTCTTGACAGCTTTCGGGCACCTTCAAGAGCTGTTTTAACTGGATCTCCACCAGGCTGCATGGACTTTTTAGCTTCATCAACAATCTGTCTCAGAGCAACATCCTTCTTCTTGGTTGTCTTTCTTTTGACTGTCTTACGCTTCATTGTTTTTCTTTTAATTGTCTTACGCTTGGTAATAGGTTTTTCTTTTTTAAGACCCATACCGAAACGTCTTTTCAACTTCATGATTTTATTCACACTCCAAGCAGCAGCTTTTTCACCAATAGCAGCGTCTCTTGCTTGAAATCGTTGCCACGCTTTCTCAGCAAGGATTTTATCAGCCTCGTGACGGCTTCTAAATTTTCACGATTTTTCGAGTAAGCTATATCGTGTTCCTTACACGCAGCGTCCAGAGGATTTATACCTGGATCACCTCGAGCTAACCTCTTAGCTAACTTTGTACCTGGACCGCAGTACTGGTACCCAGGGATATGAGTTCAAGTGGAGCTTGTTGATTATGTTGTTAATGAACCTTTCCACATCTGCTCTCAGACATGTCACATCAAGACTGACTCGCTTATCTATATAAGCCGGTATATATACCTCTTGAGCTCAGAATCTCATCAGCAGTCATGGATAACAAACCAAGAGCTCAGTTGCCAGTTATCAATTTTGATCAAATTGTTCAAGGAACCGGTGTGAAACTCAAACGACATGGTGATTTGCTTCCCAACAGTATCCGTGCAGTATTTTGTGGACCATCAAACTGTGGAAAGACGAATGCTCTATTATCTCTTATTGTACATCCAAACGGTTTGAGGTTTGAGAATATATATCTTTACTCAAAGTCTCTTAACCAACCAAAGTATCAGTTCCTGGAGACGCTGCTTAAACAGATTGATGGTATTGGATTCTTCACATTCAGTGAACATGAGGCTGTAATCAAACCTGAAGATGCTAAACCTAACTCCCTGATGATATTTGATGATGTTGCTTGTGAAAAACAAGATCACATCAAGGCTTTTTTCTGCATGGGTCGACACAAGGATGTAGACAGCTTCTATCTCTGTCAAACTTATACACGAATACCTAAGCATCTGATTAGAGATAACGCAAACTTTCTCGTGCTATTCCGTCAAGATGAAATGAATCTGAAGCATATTTATAATGATCATGTCAATACAGATATGTCGTACAACTCATTCAGAGATTTATGCTCGGCATGTTGGAATAAATATGGGTTTGTGGTAATAGATAAAGACAGTGAATTGAACAGTGGTAGGTATCGCAAAGGATTCGACTGCTTCATTAGTATAAATTGAGGTACTTTAGAGTGTGATAGTCATACATGCTGTAGACTTTAACCTGTCAACATGAAGCCTGAAGAAATATCAAAGCAGAAGGATATTCTGCATCAGATATCCAAGCCAGTGATGCCATCCGACGAAAGCACAAGATGTTGAAGTTGGGTAAAGATACAGCTGAGAAAGCCATGGAGGAAATGTTCAAGCCTATTGTCACACCACTTCAGAGTATAGTTGAATCTTCAAAGTTGAAAGGAGAAAATATTAAAAAAGAAGAAAAACCACAGGTTGAAAAACAAGAGGTTGAAAAATCTTTGTATGATGATCCAGAAGTATACAACAGTTTAATAACAGATGATGAAAGTTCATTTGAGAATACAGCACTTGCTATTACTCAGCCACCACCATCAACAAGTACTCCAGCTCGTAGAAATCCTCTTCTCACTAATTATCTACAACGTTTAAGTAAAAAACATAAAGATAATGATATGAGATATGGTGTACGCAGAAAACGTGGTGAAATGCATATGGGTGATTCACCTATTTCATTTGCAAATGATACAATAACTGTCAAAGAAAAAAATTATCCAATAACTCCTGGGTTGTTGGAATTATTATTTAGAAAATCACCAGAGGATGCACTCATCACCCCAGATGATAAGAAAAAGTACTTGGACATAATTCAACATACCAACGCTCATAGGAAAAATTATGATCCAAATCGTACTATTTATGAAGATACAACAATCAAGTTCAATAAATACATTGCTGATTTTATCACCAAGTTCGGTAGAGGGTTACCAAAATATATGATTGCAAGAAAACAGAGATTACCAATGGACTATGTTTACTGGGATGATCCAAATGAACTAGTTGATCGTTTGCGACTACTTATGGCATCTCAAGCTGCTGGAAATCCAAGTCACACGAATGAAATCATGTCAATTATTGAAGAGCTTAGGGAGGCTGGAGTTATATATTAAAAGCTTCTGGAAAATTAAATCATTTGCACGCTGACAGTCAAAGTGTTCACAACCATGAGCATCGATATATTTGGACGTCCACTGGACAATGATAAGTCAGGTCAACGAGGCCCTGCTGGTAGAGGTTTCAATGTAACTTCTGATGGAAACTATAACATTGAGAATAAAAGGCTGTGCAATCTCGGTAATCCTTCAAATGAACATGATGCGGCGACAGTGCAGTTTGTACTGAGACAGATGTCTGAACTGAATAAAAGTATAGACAGTGAACAGAAAGAGATTATTTCACATTTACACTCTGAAATAGTAATACTGAAGGCTGCTGTGGGAAATTTGCAGACGTCTATTGAGGAAGTTAAAGCAGTACTTTCCTCTCACCAAAATAATATCAAATATCTCACTGAGAAACTCAATGAACGACAAAAAGACAGTGATAGCTAAGAGCTTCACAAACCAGCTCGCAGGAACTATAAACGTCGTCATGTTGACATCCGAGGTCTCGATGAGACTTGGCAAGCTGACTTGGTTGAGATGATTCCATATGCAACAGTCAATAAAGGATACAAGTATCTGCTTACAATCATAGATATATTTTCAAAGTATGCCTGGGCAGTTCCAATTAAGTCTAAAAGTGGTGTGGATGTTACTAGTGCTATGAAGTCTGTACTCCAGCAAGGTCGTATCCCTAAGAATCTCCATGTTGATCAGGGTAAAGAGTTCTACAACAAAGAATTCAAAGATCTGATGAAGCAGCACAAGATAAATCTTTACTCAACATTCAGCAATCTCAAAGCATCCATATGTGAACGTTTCAATAGAACACTTAAGAATAAAATGTGGCGAGAATTTACAGCTCGTGGCAGCTACAAGTGGACCGATATACTTGATGACTTGGTGAATACTTACAACAACACCAACACAGTACCATCAAAATGAAACCTGCTGATGTTACCGCTGCTCAGGAGAACATAATTATTTTTTATCATACAGAGTTGTTGTGAGTTTTTGTTGTTTACTACCAGGTGGTACAAAATGTTCTGGGCATAAAGGTAGATCTTTGTGTAGATCATGTAGTTTCTCAGGATAGTGTAGATCTACTTCAAGGATGTAGCCTACACTTTCATCATCATTGAAAAACTGATCTACATCATCTACATTTTCAACCCATTCAAATTTACCCTTAGGTAAAGACATACTCATCCCAGCACCATATAAATTATTTACATCATAATACATCAGGTATGTTTCAGGGTTGTTTGAATCAAAATCTTTACCCATGTACCGGTTGTTAGCTTCAGCGTGTCTATTAGCACACATCGATACCCCACCGCGTACACCCTTTTCAATGAAAAGAAGCATCTCAGGATCAGTAAATAGTTCAAGTTCTACACCAGTATGCTTTAACATTGCTGAGTTCGAAAGACCTGGTGCTGTATGAAAATGTAGAGCATCTAGATTGTATGTTTTAAAGCAACTACGTCTAAAGTTTTCAAAAACATCAGCCAAGAGGAGGACATCAGTCTTCAAGTATAAGTCCGAGTACTCTCCAAGCGTGTTAATATTAAATTCATTCCAAACTACTTGAGCAAAAGCATAATCATCATCAGAAATAGTTGAGCTTGTTAATTTTGAATAAAATGAATCCTGGCCAGGTAACTGTGTCTCGTCTAGTCTGTCAATACTGTCAATGTACTCATATGGGAATACACCCTTACGTATTGCTAGTTTAAATTTGTCAGGGTCAGGGTAGTGTAGTCGCGTAATCTGTTTGTCTTTGTCATCAAGGTATGAAGCTAATTTTTCTAAGCTGGAGGCCATAAATCTAAAAGAGTCAATAAATCTTAAAGAGACTGAAGTATTTTTAACTGATTTTGTGAAAGAAATGTAACGCTCTTTATTGATCGGTAGTAATGAAATTTCACCTTCAAATACTGTAGCTAAGGATTTAATTATGAAGTGTGAGTCGTAGCCGGATAAATTATGAAAGACAACTGGGATAATTGTAGATTTCTGATAATTAACATTACATGATTTATGAGCAGCATCTCTGTAGTTACCGGTAAAGTGACAATGATCATAGACTTTATCTGTCGTAGAAGTGATTGGTTTCTCGCAAATATGACACACAGTTGTCTGGTTGTGTCTATCTTGTTGCTCTTTCGTTAAGGGTTTCATTTTAATAGGATTCTTTAGAATTTTTTCAAAGTCTAGAGCTAACGACTCTAATTGTTTAACGAACCAATTGATGCAATCAGGAGAACGGTTTAATTCAAATTTGGAAAGTGTGTTATCATAGCTGCAATGTACATAGTAAGCAATACTGTGTGGAACATGTTTATTAACTGTCTTTTCATCATCTCCTGAAGGTTCAAGTGTGCATTCAAGATCCGCGTAAACTACAAACGGTACAGTATCTTTGGACTTAAAATCTTTGAATTTCAAAATTTTATTTTTTTACTAGGAAAATCCATGCGGACTTTGTTAGTTTTAAAACAATCTACTCGGTGCTCTAAATAACATTTTTCTAGTTTAAAATGATTCAAACACCGATCACAAAAGTACAATTTATGTCTACCTAGAGATATTTGACTTGTAATTAATCCAGAAAGATTATGTATCCATGCAAAGTGATAGACAGACTCAATATTATCTAAATTATCAGTAAAATTAACACTTTTTTTAATCATTAATAAATGAATCGTTGGTATTTCTGACTCGAAGTTACTTAAATATAATGGTATAATGGTACTTTTTTCAGACTTTTTACCCGTGAATTCAGAATCTATACCATATACGTTAATGCTAAGATCATTCATTTTTTCAAATTTCGGGATGTCATTAAGCTTAATTGGAAATTGAATACCTTCATAATTTAATCTGACGCTGAAGTGACGATAACTTGAAGGGTTAGCTGGAACCAATACTGGTGGATGCAAGGCGGCGTTGACACACCACAGGAAGCAGAACTCATCATCGTTCTGGATGTTCGTAACCGCACGCTTCTTCTTGACAATATCCCTCGGTAATCTGACGAAGGTGGAGTTCCCAACTTGAGTTGGTGCGAATCTTGACATAGTCACCATCAAGCTGTTCGGTCCAAGCAGACTCCACCCGGAACCCTCATGCTCAAAATCTTCAATTCTTTGAAGTAATTTATTGTGGACATGTTCACTGTACCAATCCTGAAGAGATGTGGCAGGGAGAATCTCACGGCTTTTGGTGACGAAAGACTTTCGCTCTTCTACATCTTCTTGCTGTTTCCGGAATGTGCAGAAGAATTCCACATTCACTTTCAACCCTGCCAGATCTCTCAAGACACTCTGCACCTTGTTGATGATGATGTCCCGTGAGGCCTGGAGAAATGATGCTGGATCTTTGTGATGCTGGTTGATAACACATCCAGTCTGGATGTTACCAGCGAAAGCATTCTCCAAGTCCTTCCATTTGACTCCTTGGTTGAGATCTCCACCAACAACTTGGTTACCGAGTCTGGAGAACTGATCGGTAAACCAGTTGAGTTGGTTGATGTGCGCTTGAACACTTCGTCTCACTTGAATTGATGTTCCAGGATCGAGTAATATAGTGTTGAAGTACTGGATAGTTTCATTGCACACCCTTAAACACCTTTGACGATGATTATCAGTGAGCTGCTCTCCCAACAGATCAGCATATGAGACAGCAATAGTGTCCACCAAGTTTTTGAGAGCCTCAATGAGGTTAGGTTGAGCCATCTTGGGAAGACGCACACTTCACTACTGTCTGTTTACACAATATTGAAGGTTATGCACACTGTTTATAGGTTATGTACACTGTTTATAGGTTATGTTCACAATAGTGTTATACACACTGAATTTACACGATAGTTTTTGGTACACTGGACTACAGTTTATGCACACAATAGTTTTTGCACACTGGACTATACTCGCGTACTTCACAACACTAAACTTCACTATATTTTATATAACACTGAATACTGTTTAATCATGAGAGATGTACTTCGTTTTTGTGAAGTACGCTCTCGGCGAGCTGCTTATATAGGCAGAAAATACTGCGCAGTTACCCCCACTCCTCTACCTAAAAACCTGTTTGATGACGTCATCTACTGCGCAGTAAGAAAATTCTAGAACAGAATGAGTCATCTACTGCACAGTTAGGAATAGAACAAAGAAAACTGCGCAGTTACGCGACCTTGAACAGGCTCAGACCTGTATGATGACGTCATCTACTACGCAGCTAGAAATAGAACAAAGAAAACTGCGCAGTTACGCGACCTTGAACAGGCTCAGACCTGTATGATGACGTCATCTACTACGCAGTTAGAAATAGAACAAAGAAACTGCGCAGTTACGCACTGACAGTTGAACCTGTCAGATGACGTCATCTACTACGCAGTTAGAAGTAATGCAAGCTGCCACCAGATGGCGCTGCGTAAAATCCTTCTCGCAAGCAGTTATCATAACTTCATTTTAAATATATAAAACATGGATATATCATACTACAAATGCGTAATCCTGAACTATTGATCTGTTATGGCCGAGCCGAAGGCGGGTTAATAGTTGAGGATGCTTTTTTCTAACCTCAAAATGTTGAACTTGAATTCAAAATGGAGGATAGCAGATTCAAAATGGCGGATAGCGACCACCAGATGGCGGATTCAGAATGACGGATTTCGGATAGCAGCCACCAGATGGCGGAAATCAGATTCAAAATGGCGGATAGCAGCCATCAGATGGTAGATAGCAACCACCAGATGGCGGATAGCAGCCACCAGATGACGGATTCAAAATGGCGGATTCAAATGACGGATTCACAATTCAAAATGGCGGATAAATTTTAAAAATGGCGGGAAAATGGCGGACAGTAAGATGGCGGCGGAATTCACCACCAGCGCCACCTGCAAAACCTCGACCATATCCTCAAACTGTCGGTAAAACAGGTCACCCATATCGACAAATGGTACTTAGCATGGACACGAACCCACAAATCTGTTTTACCGACTGAGTATTACCCCCCTGACACACTACTGACTTCCACTTTTATTTAATAAAACAAGCTCTTTTCCAGCAACATCAATTTCAGAGACAAAATTCTCATCTAGTCCATTACAAAGATCTAAGAAGTGTCGCTCTGGAGATTTTAGTACTGTATTAAACTTACTTACCTTTTCAACGCCATTGTCGCTATTATTAAAACCATTAACAAAACTATCTTTTGCTGTAATTGGTGATCGGTCCAATTTTAACACCTATCCTTCGGAATCATCAACCAGCTTGGAAATATTATCTGCTGTTTTACGGCTAATAAAAAATGAAAGTTTTTCAAATTTTGTGGAGTATAAATGTGTAGGAAAAACTCATAACATGTAAGAATTTGCTAATGATAATTTCATTTCATCATGAAATTTAATTGAAATAAAAAAAAAATTGTACAAAAATAATCCATTGTCATTCATTTTTATCAGATATTATTGTACGTTACAAAAAAATTAGCATCACACTTTGTAAACCTTCCCGTGAATTTAAATTTCATAAAATTTTAAATAAAATTCAAACAGAAAAATACTAGGAAAATTTATCAGCCAATGATAAATCATTATTTCCATAAGCACTCTCTAAACATGAATTAGTGATAGTTTCACTAATTGTGTAAGTGAAGCAATATTCACTTTATAATCAATGATTTTAACAAACAAATTAGTTAAATTTCCGGATTTTTTTCAGCCTTTTAATTTTTACATAACAATTCCTCATTTTCACAGATAAATAGTGACATTTGAACTAATTGCCTAAGTGAATCCG
>RJVT01000019.1:70722-99565 GCA_018835575.1 Cotesia chilonis
AAACTTGAGATATCACGTTTGATGTCTTCGTATACGTTCGGTACATTAAATTGGTAAATAAGACTATCTGTATCGGTATACAATAATTTAGATGTCGTTTCATAATTTTTCATTACATAATTATAATAGAAATCGTAGATAAAAGTCTTGGATAAGTCTAAGATACTAAAGCCTACATAGATTGGCTTGTTAAAAACAACTCTAGCTTTTTTCATTTCAATTATGACTATATCCTCATCAAATACAGTTACGCTGTGGAAGGTTGGCTTACAAATCAGGTCTGATACCTGATAACGCCCCGCCCACTTTGTTCTTAACCAAACTTCTTTGTATTTACGAACATTCTCCATTGTCTTTCCGAAAACCGCGTTGTTCATCAACTTGTAAAAATTTTTCTCAAAATCATTTTTCGCTATTTTTCGACAATCAGTATTTTTATCAATGTATGATTTGAGCCAGTCTGATTGTTCAAATTTCAAGACTCTGTGTATTTTCTGAAGTTCTAAGCGTAAATCTAAACATTGTTTCAAATTCTTATAATGTATTACATAATTAGTCTTATCATACAGAGTTGTTGTTAATTTTTGTTGTTTGCTGCCAGGTGGTATAAAATGTTCAGGGCAGAGAGGCAAATCTTTGAGTAGATCATGTAATTTCTCAGGATAGTGTAGGTCTACTTCAAGGATGTAGCCTACACTTTCATCATCATTGAAAAACTGATCTACATTATCTACATCTTCAACCCATTCAAATTTACCTTTAGGTAATGACATACTTATCCCAGCACCATACAAATTATTTACATCGTAGTACATCAAGTAAGATTCAGCTTTGCTTGGATCAAAATCTTTATTCATGTACCGGTTGTTAGCTTCAGCATGTCTATTAGCACACATCGATACCCCACCACGAACACCCTTTTCAATGAAAAGAAGTATCTCAGGATCAGTTAACAGTTCAAGTTCTACTTCAGTATGCTTCAACATTGCAGAGTTTGAAAGACCTGGTGCTGTATAAAAATGTAGGGCATCAAGATTGTATGTTTTGAAACAACTCAATCTAAAATTTTCAAACACGTCAGCTAAAAGAAGTACATCTGTTTTCAAATATAAATCTGAGTATTCACCGAGAGTACTAATATCAAACTCATTCCAAACTACTTGAGCAAATGCATAATCATTATCAGAAATCGTAGAGTTGGTTAATTTTGAAAAAAATGAATCCTGATCAGGCAGCTGTTTTTCATCAAGTCTATCAATATTATCAATGTACTCATATGGGAATATACCCTTACGTGTTGCTAATTTGAATTTATCAGGGTCTGGGTAGTGTAATTGTGTAATTTTCTTGTCACTATCATCAAGGTATGAAGCTAATTTCTCTAAACTGGAAGCCATGAATCTAAATGAATCAATAAATCTTAAAGAGACTGAAGTATTTTTAACTGATTTTGTAAAAAAAATGTAACGCTCTTTATTGATCGGTAGTAATGAAATTTCACCTTCAAATACTGTAGCTAGAGATTTAATAATGAAGTGTGAGTCGTAACCGGATAAATTATGAAAGACAATGGGGATAATGGTAGATTTCTGATAATTAACGTTACATGATTTATGAGCAGCGTTTCTATAGTTCCCGGTGAAGTGACAATGATCATAAACTTTATCATTAGGAGATGTTATAGGTTTTTCACAGATATGACAAACAGTTGCCTGATTATGCCTATCTTGTTGTTCTTTGGTAAGAGGTTTCATTTTGATGGGATTCTTTAAAATTTTTTCAAAGTCAATAGCTAATGATTCTAATTGTTTAACAAACCAGTTGATGCAATCTGGAGAACGGTTCAATTCAAATTTAGACAATGTATTGTCATAGCTACAATGTACATAGTAAGCAATACTGTGTGGAACATGCTTGTGAACTTTTTTGACATCATCTCCCTGGGGTTCGAGTGTGCATTCAAGATCTGCATAGACTGTTACGTCCCGGTTTCCTCACAGGTTTGTAGGTAGCCGGTAGAACAACTAGAGCTGGAGATAAAGATGTTACGACCCCCAGAGTCGTAAGTAGAAGGTTCTCGAATTAGCTCCGAAATAACTAACTTCGGTGAATTTAATTAACAAATAACTTTATTTAACTATTTAAAATACACGTTTAATTAATATGATTTGACAACTGCCGTGAAGTACGTAATGGTATTTCGTAACCGGAATTAATAGTCTCACGACCAGTATAAATTATGAAGAGTCTTAAGTGCGTAACTTTAAGATTAAGAAGAGCCTTCAGAAAAGAGTCTTCGGAAAAGCCTCGTGGAACAAGTCCCCGAACTACCCGTGCACCCTGCTTATATCTCCTCGTTGAAGGGCCGCGCCCTGAGGGAGTAGGGCTGCGTATCAGGCCCGAATGTCCTATTCTCCTGAGTTGATCCGCGTGGCATCTCCGAGTCCCGCTCGGATGATCCGCGCTGACTCAACTCCAAAGTCCAGGACACGCAGGCGTTCGTTATCATCATTTATTTAGAACATTCCTCGGACGTTCTCGAATATACTTATGTACTCAACGCTAGTTGTCTTACAATGAATCATTTTCCATTAACAATCTTCGTGAGAAAATGTTAATGTAAACTTAAAAATATTTTGTTTACTCAGATGTTGGCTGAGTTTTACTTTTCTTATCATTTTCTATTTCTATATTTAATATTTAACATTTGGAATTCTTTACTTATCATTTAACATTATATTTATAAAAAATGAATATTTATGAAATTATTGTACAATTGTTAGAGTTTAAATTAGCGCGCGTATCCGCCATCAGCGGCATCTGCGAATGCAGGTGGGGACGTAACATAGACTACAAACGGTACAGGATCTTTAGATTTGAAATCTTTGAATTTCAAAACTCGGTTTTTTTCGTTCGGAAAGTCCATGCGGATTTTGTTAGATTTGAAACAATCAGATATATGTTCTTTATAACTTTTTTGATGCTTAAAATGATTCAAGCAACGATCGCAAAAGTACAATTTATGTTTACCTTTAGTTATTTGTTTAGTAATTAATCCGGAAAGATTATGTATCCATGCAAAGTGATAGACTGACTCAATATGATCTAAATTATCTGTATAATTTGCACTTTTTTTTAATCATCAATAAATGAATTGCAGGTATTTTTGATTCAGAGTTACTTAAATATAATGGAATAATAACACTTTTCTCAGACTTTTTACTCGTAAATTCCGACTCTATACCGTATACGTTAATGCTAAGATTATTCATTTTTTCAAATTTCGGAATGTCATTAAGTTTAATTGGAAATTCTATACCTTCATAGTTCAATCTGATGCTAAAGTGTTGATATTCTTCAGGTAGTTCTGGATTGAGAACAGGTGGATGTAACGCAGCATTGACGCACCACAGGAAGCAGAACTCATCCTTATTTTGGATGTTTGTAACCGCATTCTTCTTGACAATATCCTTTGGCAATCTAACGAAGGTGGAGTTTCCAACTTGGGTTGGTGCGAATCTTGACATAGTCACCATCAAGCTGTTCGGTCCAAGCAGACTCCATCCAGAACCCTCATGTTCAAAATCTTCGATTCTTTGTAGTAATTTGTCGTAGACATGTTGACTAAACCAATCCTGAAGAGATGTGGCAGGGAGAATCTCGCGGCTTTTGGTGACAAAAGATTTTCCTTCTTCTATGTCTTGTTGATGTTTCCGGAATGTGCAGAAGAATTCCACATTCACTTTCAACCCTGCTAGATCTCGCAAGACACTCTGCACCTTGTTGATGACGATGTCCCGTGAGGCCTGGAGAAATGATGCTGGATCTTTGTGACGTTGGTTGATAATACATCCAGTCTGGATGTTACCAGCAAAAGCATTCTCCAAGTCCTTCCATTTGACTCCTTGGTTGAGATCTCCACCAACAACTTGGTTACCGAGTCTGGAGAACTGATCGGCAAACCAGTTGAGTTGGTTGATGTGCGCTTGAACACTTCGTCTCACTTGAATTGTTGTTCCAGGATCAGTAATATTGTGTTGAAGTATTCAATGGTCTCTCACACACTCGTAAACACCTTTGACGATGTTATCAGTGACTGCTCTCCCAACAGATCAGCATATGAGACTGCAATAGTGTCCACCAAGTTCTTGAGAGCCTCAATGAGGTTAGGTTGAGCCATCTTGGGAAGACACACACTTCACTACTGTCTGTTTACACAATATTGAAGGTTATGCCCACTGTTTATAGGTTATATACTCTGTTTATAGGTTATGTACACTTTTATAGGTTATATACACTGTTTATAGGTTATGTAGACTGTTTATAGGTTATATACACTGTTTATAGGTTATGTACACTTTTAAAGGTTATATCACTGTTTATAGGTTATATACACTGTTTATAGATTATGTACACTGGACTATACTCGCGTACTTCACAACACTGAACTTCACTATATTTTATAACACTGAATACTGTTTAATCACGAGAGATGTTTCACTGGAGACATGTACTTCGTTTTTTATGAAGTACGCTCTCAGCGAGCTGCTTATATAGGCAGAAAATACTGCGCAGTTACCCCCACTCCTCTACCTCGAAACCGGTTTGATGACGTCATCTACTACGCAGTTAGAAAAAGAACAAAGAAAACTGCACAGTTACGCGACCTTGAACAGGTTCAAACCTATCTGATGACATCATCTACTACGCAGTTAGAAAATTCTGGAACAGAATGAGACATCTGATTCGAAGAAATTTCCCCCACCCCTTTCACAAAACAAGTCTAAACCTGTCTGATGACGTCATCTACTACGCAGTTAGAAATAGAACAAAGAAAACTGCACAGTTGCGTGACCTTGAACAGGTTCAAGCCTGTTTGGTGACGTCATCTACTACGCAGTTAGAAATAGAACAAAGAAAACTGCACAGTTGCATGACCTTGAACAGGTTCAAACCTGTTTGGTGACGTCATCTACTACGCAGTTAGAAAATTCTGGAACAGAATGAGTCATCTACTACACAGTTAAGAATAGAACAAAGAGAACTACGCAGTTACCGTGACCTTGAACAGGTTCAGACCTGTCAGATGACGTCATCCACTACGCAGTTACAAGTAATGAAAGCTACCACCAGATGGCGCTGTGTAAAATCCTTCTCGCAAGCAGTTATCATAACTTCATTTTAAATATATAAAACATGGATATATCATATTACAAATGCGTAATCCTGAACTATTGATCTGTTATGACCGAGCCGGAGGCGGGTTAATAGTTAAGGATGCTTTTTTCTAACCTTAAAATGTTGAACTTAAATTCAAAATGGAGGAAAAATGGCGGAAATCAGATTCAAAATGGTGGATTCAAATTCAAAATATCGGCCACCAGATGGCGGATAGCAGCCACTAGATGGCTGATTTCAGATAGCAAATTAAAAATAGCGTATAGTAGATGGTGGATTCAAAAGGCTGAAAAATGGCGGATAGATTTTAAAAATGGCGGGAAAATGGCGGATTTGAATCGCAGAATTCACCACCAGCGCCACCTATGACCTCCACCAAATCGGTAAAAACGGGTCAGTAATACCGGTCGATAAAACAGGTCGCCCATATCGGTAGGCACGGGCACGAACCTACCGTCGGCAATGTAGATCCCTTAACATGGACATGAACCTCTGTTGGTAAAACAGATTCCTGTAATGTCGGTAGTACCCCCTCAGCTTAACTACTGTTAGAAAAAGTTGTCTCCAAGATTGAAAAGACAATCTTGATAAATTTTTATCGCAGCGTTCCAAAATTTACGTGCGAATGTATTAATTACCTGTTTTTCTGCTGAGTAGTGACCGGTGCGGTTGACTATCAAACCTCTTCTGATTTTGTCACACACCTGCTCCCGAGTACTTACCCATTTTACCCCCCTCTTAATTACTACACGGAAGGCCCCGAAGATCGGGGCGCGCCAGTGCTGAGTCGACTAATTATCGATCTCTGGCGACTTATCGATTTAAGGTAATTTACCCTGTTACACCTTAATTTTTGTGACTAGTGTATGATCCGACAAAAACTTTTTCCATTGGGTTACTTTGTTATATATCTATAATTTACTTTGATGTATTATTTCGTTCACCCGATGAAAAAAGATTTTTTCTAATCATATATAATCATGCATAATTGTCTATATATGATCAGATCCAAAAATTGGCCAGGTCTAATTATATATAATCATGTATAACTATATATAATAATATATAATTATATATAACAATATTTAATTATATATTTTTACTTCTAATTAATTATTTGGTTACTTTTATGGATGTAGTACTTGATATGGTCGTACGCGATTCTGTATAACCAATTAAAATACAAAAAAAAAACTTTATATATAATTTTGCGGCTATAACACCAGCGGTCACCCATCCAACTACTAACCACGCTCAATGCTGCTTAACTTTAGTGATATCCGTGCGCCTTGAAGTTCTCGTCTGCTGCGATGCTATCTTCTATGACATTGATTCTATGAAGTACATACCGTATCAAATTAGTTTATCATAAATATAATATAAAAATTAATGAAGGGTAAATAATGATTAGACTGTTAAGCAGTAGCAGAGCAGTGGCAGAGCAGTGGCAGAGCAGTAAGTAGCAGAGCAGACCTAAACATTCCATAGGAAATGTAACAAATTTTTTATTTCAGGATGATTTAAACGTAATGGTAAACATCATTGTGCACTTTTTGTGAAGTCCAAAAAAAAAATTTTTTTTTCAAAGAAAAAATTTTGATAACATCTGACTACGCAAGTCTGATCAGATCTAATTATATATAGACCTATATATTATCAGATCTGATCACATCTAATTATATATAGACTCATATATAATCAGATCTGATGATATATAGACTTATATATGGGGTTACAACAGCCAGATACGATTATATCTAATTATATATAAACTTATATATAATTAGATCTGATCATATATAGACTTATGTATGACTAGATATGGGGGTTGACACATGATAAAATCTAATTATATATAGACTCATATATAATAGATCTGATCATATATAGACTTATATATGGGCTTATAACAGCCAGGTATGATCAGATCTAATTATGTATAGGGTTATATATAATTATATATGATCTCATATATAATCATGCATGATTATATATAACTTCATATATGATTATATATAATCATATATGATCATATATATGAACATATATAATCATATATAATTAGACAAAAACTTTTTTCATCGGGCGGGCAGTCTGATGTAGGAATTCCTCTTTCTAATAACTTATGTTTATTTACATTCATATTCATATTTCGTATTTTGGTATGGTCATTGCTCTAGCTGACTGTATTAATTAATATATCAATACAATCGGCGGGATGTAATTCGACCCGCTAAATCCGAATTTAAAGCTCGATCGGCCTAGTCACCCTCCAGTTTTGAGTAAAATGCAAAAAACCTCAAAAAATTGCGGAAAATTGCAGTCATAGCGATAGAAAAATTTTTGTGGACCCGTTTCAAGGATAATTTTTATATATTTCAATTTAGTGAATCTAAATCTGATTGTTATTTAGCCCGTTGAACCGTCAAAATTCGAAAAACCTAAAAAAATTGCAATAAATCAAGAAAAATTGAAATTTTCGAGTTGAAAGAAAATTTTTTGGATTTAGATTGAGTATGATTTTTATTTTCAGATGATCCGTTTTTGAGTTTTCCATCCGGCCATGGAGGGAAAAAATTTTTTCTAGTGCTCTTACGAGATTTTTAATAACTTTGTAATAATTAAATATTTTCTAATGAAAATATAGTTTAATAATCTTTAATGTACCCTTAATATAATAAAAAGAATCCGATCCCCAAATTCCTTCATTTTCCCTGTCAAAAAAATTCCTGAAAATCACCTTTTTTTCGACCTTTGGAGTAGTGTTACCGCTTAATGAACCTCAAAGTACACTTCATGGATTCTCACGTCGACTACTTTCCTGAAAATCGTGAAGACTATAGAGAAGAACAAGAAAAACGATTCCATCAAGACAAGTGAAATAACGAGTAGGTATGGAGTAAACTAGAATGTCAACATGATGGCAGATTTTGCTAATGTTATGTCCAAGGGCGTTTTTAGAGCGGTAGCGTAAACGGTGGAGGTTTGGACTAACAGTTTAAAGAATACGCAACGGAGGTTTTAATTCCGTTGTTTTAATTATTTATGTGGGACGTTTTCGAGATACGAACTTACCATGCCTTCGTTTGAGACTGACGGATTTTTATGAGAGTAGATGTACTTACTGTTACAGGAACTTTATTGATGATCAGATCCGTGGTTTTAGGGCAGCTGTTAGCGCCTGTTCCTTGATTGGGCCCTTTGATTGGTTCTCGCAGCGGATGGAGTAGGGTGGATTTGGGCTGCTTATTCTAAGGGCTTCTTTTTGTGAAATTAACGAACTCGAATAGAATTTCACTTCTTTTTAAATTTTATTTTAATAAACACCAAACTTTTACACTTCACAAATTTTATTTAATCGAAATTATATTAATGATTTTTATTTATTTGAGCTAACGTCCTCCAGTCCCCCGTAGGGTAAAGTGCGCAAATTTAGCTTTAAAAGATATTATACTTATTGACCGAACTCTCGTCTAAGTGCAGGGCAAATTAGAACTTTGAGAATTCGGTTCCCTAGATTTTAATTAAAACTAATACGTGGCCTGCCGGTTGAACCGAGTCTGAACTCGTCTTAAGTGCAGCGCAAATTAAGATAAGGGACTTATACAAGGCACGGGCCCGTCAGTTAAACGCGGAAGTCAAATTAACTGCTCAAAGACAAGGCGTTAGCTGTTGATCGCCTTTTTAAATACTCGCGGTGCTGAGATTGCAGAAGTCCCCGCTAATCAACCAGCAGTCGCGTAGCTTATATTTTATTGTGGCTTTCGCGCATGGAGAAGTCTTCCATCTGCGCGGGTGATTTAAATTTAAAGAAAAATTTTGGGGTGGACATAACATTCCCCCGGAAAAGCGAGAAGCTAGTATAGTTTTTCGGTTTTCCTATGGCCACCTTTCCCATAAGCGAGAGCCACTTACAATTTTCGTTTATAATATTCTTAACTTAATGAGAGAGTAGTGAGGAGAGTCATCTGGCGCGAATATTTAATTTTAAATTATATTTTAATTTCGCATTGTATTAATTTGCTGACGGATGATCTTTCTTCGCCTCTTGATTTGGAAAGCCGTGTCAGGTATCACTATTGTCTCAGCAGTGATCGAGCTAGCATTGCATTTAAGAGATTTGTTAAAGATAGAAAAGAAGAGATGTACACTGTTGAGAAAATTTCGAAAACTACGGTACCTGATACTAGATGGCCCTTGCCATTTGTGGAGAGAAGGTTAGCAAAATTTGTAATATAACAGGTATATTCCAATCGTTTCATCTCTTGCCAAGAGATTAATTTGTCTGTTATTCCTTTTAGGCGTATCAGATGATATCGAGTGGCTGGCAATGGAGATTAAATGGCAGATGATTCTGCTTCTGCATTATATGTATAAGTGAACATATATATAAATATTAGGAAAATTTTCCTTCTGTCTTTTTCTTTTTATTTTATTTTAAATAAATATAAAAAGAAAGAAAAATTTGGTTTAAAATTTTTTGTTTTTATAATGCCTATGCCTTCTCTCCTATACCATAATAATTCAGGTAGTTGTAACGGTAGTATAAGTAATAAATAGAAATAGGATAATTAATAGCTTTAGGTGAGGAAGAGATAAAATTTTTTTTTTTTTTTTTTTTTTATAAATAAATAATTAATTAGAACTTAGACAATAAGTTGGAAAGAAAAAGGAAAAAGAAACAAAAGAATAAAAGCTTATTTTAAAGGAAAAGGAAATTTTATAAGAGTTTATATAGCTCGATCAATGGGTATGTGTGAGTACGTATGCAGCGGCTCTATTATAATTGCCATTAGATGACTCTCCCTGTTCTCTTAATTACTTATATTTATTAAACGTTTGAAATAATCGTTTTGAAAAAAAAATTTTATGATTTCTTAATTTTTTGAAAAATTTATATGAGTGACGTTAGCTCGTTGTATATTTTTTTTTTGTTATTATTTATAGTTAATAAAAAAATTTGTTTAATATAATAATAAAATAATGTCTAATATGTAAGTATAGTGGTAGTAAAATGAAAAAGAAAAATTTTATGTTAAATTTATATTATATTGTAACAGTTTTACCTGCTCAGGTTGGCCCCTAATCAATTTTTAAATAAATAAACAAAACTAACAACAATATAATTATCAGGGCGCCACCAGGATTTTTAATCACGGTTCCTGGAACCGGTCCAGAGCTGAGAAAACTTAATCTTAGGGTAGAGAGAGTGGAGGAAGGTGCTGTTGAATAATAAAAATTTAATTAACAAAATTGGCCAATATTTAATAACAATAAAATTTACAAACTTAACAACGGTTGACTTAAAACTAGTTAACAAAATCCACTCACGCACACACTAGCCACACTTAACAATATCTTAATCTCGACGAGCCCCTTTCGGCGTCTACCCGTCGATTTCTAACTTATTCTCGACGAGCCCCTTTCGGCGTCTACCCGTCGATTTCTAACACGTGCCCCTTTCGGCGTCTACACGTGACGGGCCCCTCTCGGCGTCTACCCGATTTCTAAATCTACCTCCCCGCACAGAGACGAATCATATACCGGGGTCGTCAACTCGGCTCACAGGAGTAACAGCCCAGCGACGAAACATAGACCTAGATACTCCTGCAGCTTATACACACTTTACCACAGAACAACAGCCCAGCGACGAAACATAGACCTAGATGTTCTGCAGCACACTCTCATAACCCACACTTGTCTCACACTCACACTACTAACTTGATTTTACTCATTTTACTTTATAAATTCTTCTTTAATAAAATTGACTGTAACTAATTTAATTAAATATTTTAATCAATTATTCAATCATTAGTAATCATAAAACGACAAAATATTCAATTTACAATCAATTCTCGAATTTCAATTGTTATCTCTATTAAACCAGAGGCTTAATGCCTTGAATTAACTTTCGTTAAATAAGTCAATCACAATATAAATTTTTACAATCAAGTTCAAAATTATTAACATAAGTTTAATTAACAAATTCTGACTAAACGTTACCATGACAATTCTAATTTACTTAACTAATTTCTATGACTTAATGTCTACGCCGATTACTATCAAATTAGAGTAAAATTAGTTTAACCAATCACGGACTTAATCCCCAAAATTTCGAAATTTATCACGACATAAAATAATTCTACAATATAAAATTCTCAATAAAATTCCTAATATTGTAACAGTTTTACCTGCTCAGGTTAGCCCCTAATCAATTTTTAAATAAATAAACAACAAAACTAAACAACAATATAATTATTAGGGCGCCACCAGGATTTTTAATCACGGTTCCTGGAACCGGTCCAGAGCTGAGAAAACTTAATCTTAGGGTAGAGAGAGTGGAGGAAGGTGCTGTTGAATAACAAAAATTTAATTAACAAAATTGATCAATATTTATTAACAATATAATTTAACAAACTTAACAATTTAAGCGCTCACTCACACACTATAACTAACTTATTAACTAACGCGGAGAATAAACTGCGAAATAACGATATTTACAAACGAACCTTCCAACGACGATACGATGACTAGACGGGCTTTTTCGAACAAACGGTCTCCCACACCTGGCGTAAAACTAATGGGCTTTTTCGAACAAACGGTCTCCCACACCTGGCCTAAAACTAAGCTTAAAATTATAAGTCCACCGGACTACCAAAACGAACAACTTTACACACTTTAACTTAAAATTAAGTCCACCGGACTACCGAACTTAACACTATTAACACTCTCTATCACACATAACCCGTACAATTCTTCACACACATAACCCACACTTCGCTTAATTGAATTTTATTTTAAATTAAAAATGATTTTAATTTAATTACAATCTTATTAAAATAAATTATTCAATCATTAGTAATTAATAAAACGACAATTTTCAATTAACTTTAAACTAATTTCTATAGAACCAGAGGCTTAATGCCTTGAATTAACTTAATCACAATCTAAATCCCTACAATCACTTCAAAATTATTAACATAAGTTTATTAATTAATTCTGACTAAGTTTTTACTGTGACAATTTTTGACTCAATGACCGATTTCTTGGACTTAATCCAAACTTATAATTATTAATTTAGAGAAAAATTAATTTAATTAATTCACGGACTTAATCCCCAAAATTACTAAATTTATAATTATAAAATAATTTTACAATATAAAATAATTTCGATAATTTTCCTATATATATTATTTTCAATAATTAATTCTTAATATAAAATTCTTAATATAAAATATTATCAACCATTCTCTTCTAGTTTTATTACATAAAAATTTGACACAATTGAGATAATTCACTTTGATTGCTAGAATATTTGCTAGCTGTTTCGCTTGACCTTGGGTATTGGAATTTACTACGGCACAAGAATTGACGCTTGACTTAAATTCCACGAATCAACATTTGTCGATTTTTTTCAGGACAAAAATCATCAATTTTACTAAGTTATTTGTTATAAAATTACACAATAATTAACGAAATATTCGGATGTTAAATAATTAATTGATTATTTCTCAGATATTAAATTTTCCCGCAAGGTCAATTGAGAGATTTTCGGGTATAAACCCCCAAGAAAATCACCAAATTCAAAACTAGCAATTATTCCACAATTAATTTATAAAAATTTTAGTCGATTAACGATCCAATTGATTAAATAGAGAGAAGTAACTGGGCATTCGGTAAACCGCGGTCCACTTCTCTCCCACAGAGCAACAATTGATACCTTGACGAACAAAACGATGATCCAACTCACTCGTTGAGGATGAAGTCCTAGTTGTAGTTGGCTTCCTTCGTCTCGTCACTACTCCGGGGATCGGTCCTTCTTGATTTCCGTGGCACTCAGTCTGGCGGTCACACTACTTCTCCCTTTTCCACTGCACGGCTCACCTATTTTAACCCAAACTCACCCCCTCCTATTCTCCCTTTAGGCCCGAAGATCGAGACGCGCCAGTGCTATGTCGAATAATTATCGATATCCGGTGACTTATCGATTAAGGGTAATTCCTGTGCTGTTTCCACTCCACGGCCGGAGATAGTCTTATCTTCGGTTTGTGAATCTTTAGCAGCGAAACTTATTTTTCTTTCTTTTCTTTTTTTTTTTTTTTTTTTTCGAATTTGGATTGATTTACTGGTTTTCATTTTACTATTTACTGTATATGTAAAAAAAAGTTCTGTATTTTGAATTGGGTTATTTATACGAACTGTTGGCTCATTTTTAGCAATTTTAAATTTTGTTAAGATGAAATTTCTTAATGGAAAGAAAATTTATTATAATGTTGGATTATTGATTCCCGGGTTTCCGTAAGGGAGCCATCAGTTCTGTGTTTTAATAATTTCTTAATTATTGACCTTAATTTCTATGATGTTGATGTCGGGATTATCGTCTAGATCGGTGATTTTTAGTCTCTTAGTCGGAATGTTTTCGACTTCTTTGGTTTCTCGATGGTCTCAGACGCATCTTCAGTAGTTGCTTGTTTGGTGATGGAGTTTTCTTTATCACTGGAGTCGGGTTTTGCTTGTAAGTGGTTCGTTGACTTCTGCTTCGTCGTCCCCCTCTAGGCCAATGTCTGAAGTCGGATTACTCGTAGTTGATCCTTGTGTAGGGACTAGTAGGAAGATTTCATCGTTCCCCTGTTCTTCATTTCCAGTTTGTTTCTTCTTTTTGGTGGTCTAGGGCTATTAGTGACATTTTTCTTTATTTTCTTCTAGCCCTTGGCTTCATGGCTCGGATTTATCGATGATCGTAGCTCGATTAATGTTTAATATTTTTATGGTTCCGAACAGTTCTCGTGTGATTGTGCCTACAAAGCCGAATCAAGGAGCTCTCTTGGTGCGGTTTCGTGGGTCGAATTCTTCTAGTCGTAGATCTTCGAGGAGTTGTCTCAGTTGATGTTATACTTGTTCAATTTCTGTCTGCATTTCTTGGTGGCTATTGACTCTCGGATATGACCAGTTGATTTTCTTGAATGGGTCGTACAGTGGTTTTATTTTGACTTCCCCTGTACCTCTTGCCAGGTATCTGACCCCCAGGAAGAGAAGTAGTACGATATTTATGTCGGAGTTGGATTGGTTTTTTTTTTTTTTTTTTTTTTCTGAAACAGACGACTTGGATTCTTTTTTAGTAAAGTTTTTCGCAGCTGGCTGGTTTAGCCTTATTCGGGTATATTTTCGTCTGAGCTGGAGGGTGAAGATATTCTTGGCCGATGACGCCTTTCAGCAAAAATATCTTCAGCCTCTTCGAAAGTTTGAGGGTCGTAGGCGACAAAGGGTGGTCCGAATCGGTGGTTCCCTACGTCATCCCCCACTGTTTTATTCCCGCTTGTAGTTAACTGATCTCTGTTTTTATCTGAATCATTAAATTTTCCTGAACTACTGTGCGATTAATGGTTATTATTATTTTGTGAATTTGTCGGTGTAGTTGAGTTTCGCAATTTTTTGTTAGATCGTCCTCGTTCAGTCTCAGTATGGGTGTCATCGTTAAGGGTGTTTTAACTCGCAGTGATTTTAACTATTACGGATAAAGTTTGAATAAAAAAAATTTCGAATTTTGGTTTGGGAATTTTTATTTGATTTATAAGTTGGAACGACCTATCAGGTGACGACTCAAGGCCGAGTTTACGTGTTTTGATTAGAGAACCGTAAACGTAATAGAATAATATATTTGAATTAAAAATTTTTTTTGACAATACAAATTAAAATTTTTTTAGATGAATTTATTCCCCAAAATCCAGAAGGTAAAAAGAAATTTCAAATTTCTTATATACGAAAGGGGAAGAAAAAAATTTTCTAAAATAGTTGAAATTTTAAAACCTGGTATCAATAATATAAACGGGAGAAAACGGAAATTCAATAATTAAAATTAAAAATTTCATTAAAAAAAATAAAATTTTAATAATAATAATAATTAATAAAGAAGAAAAATATTTCTCCAATTACAAAGAGATTAATATTCTGAGTCAGCAAAAACTTTCAAAAGAAAAATTTATATATGTATATATATAAAAAAAAAATTTTCGACTATTAAAGTTTGATATTTTTTTTTTGTTTAAAATTATTATTTTATAGCCAATTAAATGAGTAAGTTCTGTGAGAGTTTCCGGTTACAGAAAGTGCTAGTTAAAGCACCTTTCCGAAACTAGAGACTTTTGTAAGTGTTTTGTAAGAGAAGGTGCTAAGTTCAAAGCACCGTTCTCGTAAAGTGTAGAATATGAGTAATGTAATGGCTTAAAATAATTTAAAATAATTTTCGTCAAATGAGGTCCCTTTTTTTTAAAAAAAAAAAAAAGGCTTATGAGAAAACTTTTTTTTTTCAATATTTTTTTTATAAAAAAATTCTTTTTTTGTAAATTTTGCAACTATTTTTATTTGCAAAATCAGCGAAAAAAAAATATTTCTAAATATAAATAATTTCTGCTGACCAAGAATGTTGGTGCAAGACCGTACAAGACAAGCCGCACCTCAAATAAAGAAACGTAAGCGAATTCTTTATTGTAATTTTAGACTACTTGCAAAACAAAAGGTATGACTAGAGTCAGGAAGTTAGCCCTGCTAAAAAAAGCGCGAGAAAGATTTTTGTAACGACAATTTTGATTGGCTGGAAGAATATTTGAATAAATTATTAAATTCGATAAAAACAATTGAACAATATAGATTAAAGATAATTTTAAGTATTAAAATAATATTTATAATTGATTTCTGACATTCTTCGCAAATAAAGTATGAAAAAACGTTATTTGTACTCAAAAAAAAAAAAAAAATGGAGATGAAAGTTAGAATGATATGAAATAGGATATTTTGGAGGATGTTTAGAAGGACATATGAAGGATTGTTCGCAAAGCGATATTGAGGCTGGTAAGCAGCATGGACAGTATGGTTGAGATATCTTGGTGGTCACGCTCATGCAAGAGGGTAATCGGACGGATATCGCGCTGACGGTCTCGCTGGATATCATGCTTGATATCGCGCTGACGATCCTGCTGGATATCTCGGTTTATATCGCGCTGACGATCCTGCTGGATATCTCGGTTTATATCGCGCTGACGGTCTCGCTGGATATCTCGCATGACATCGCGCTGATGATCTCGCTGGATATCTCGCATGACATCGCGCTGATGATCTCGCTGGATATCGCGCTGGTGATCTTCACTGGATATCTCGGTTGATATCTCGTTGACGGTCTCACTGGATATCTCGCTTGATATCGCGCTGATGATCCTGCTGGATATCTCGGTTTATATCGCGCTGACGATCCTGCTGGATATCTCGGTTTATATCGCGCTGACGGTCTCGCTGGATATCTCGCATGACATCGCGCTGATGATCTCGCTGGATATCGCGCTAGTGATCTCACTGGATATCTCGGTTGATATCTAGTTGACGGTCTCACTGGATATCTCGCTTGATATCGCGCTGATGATCTCGCTGGATATCACGCTGGTGACCTCACTGGATATCTCGTTGACGGTCTCACCGGATATCTCGCTTGATATCGCGCTGATGATCTCGCTGGATATCGCGCTGGTGATCTCACTGGATATCTCGTTGACGGTCTCACTGGACATCTCGCTTGATATCGCGCTGGTGATCTCACTGGATATCTCGTTGACGGTCTCACTGGATATCTCGCTTGATATCGCGCTGATGATCTCGCTGGATATCTTGCTTGATATCGCGTTGACGGTTTCGCCGGTCATCTCGATCAATATCGTGCTGGATATCGCGCTGGCGGTCTCACTGGATATCTCGCTTGATATCGCGCTGATGATCTCGCTGGATATCGCGCTGACGGTCTCGCTGGATATCATGCTTGATATCGCGCTGACGATCCTGCTGGATATCTCGGTTTATATCGCGCTGACGATCTCGCTGGATATCTCGCATGACATCGCGCTGATGATCTCGCTGGATATCGCGCTGGTGATCTCACTGGATATCTCGGTTGATATCTCGTTGACGGTCTCACTGGATATCTCGCTTGATATCGCGCTGATGATCTCGCTGGATATCGCGCTGGTGATCTCCCTGGATATATTGATTGATATCACGCTGACGATCTTGTTGGATATCGCGCTGGTGATTTCACTGGATATCTTGCTTGATATCGCGTTGACGGTTTCGCCGGTCATCTCGATCAATGTCGTGCTGGATATCGCGCTGGCGGTCTCACTGGATATCTCGCTTGATATCGCGCTGATGATCTCGCTGGATATCGCGCTGGTGACCTCACTGGATATCTCGTTGACGGTCTCACCGATATCTCGCTTGATATCGCGCTGATGATCTCGCTGGATATATTGATTGATATCACGCTGACGATGTTGTTGGATATCGCGCTGGTGATTTCACTGGATATTATGGTTGATATCGCGCTGACAGTCTCGCTGGATATCTCGCATGACATCGCGCTGATAATCTCGCTGGATATATTGATTGATATCACGCTGACGATCTTGTTGGATATCGCGCTGGTGATTTCACTGGATATTATGGTTGATATTGTGCTGACGGTTTCGCTGGATATCTTGCATGACATCGCGCTAATGATCTCGCTGGATATCGTGCTGACGATCCTGCTGGATATCTATCCAGATTATTAAACAGCGCATAAGGAAAAGGATATTTAAAAAATTGATTCAAAGGACAATAGGAACGATAATTAAAAAGACAATTTCTGGGGAAGTTAAAATGCAGGATACTTGTCAGGTTGCAAAGAAGACCAACTGTAAGGATAGTTTTAAGGATCAAATCAGGTTTTGATTAGGATAAAGAAGAGGATATTCTGAAGGCTAGGTTAACTTTCTGTTACTCGCGCTTTCTCTAGTGTCTCACTCGTACTCACGCCAACTCTATTAGGTTAAGTAGTATTGTGCCGGGAATCCCTGTATAGCGCGAGTAACGAAGGGTTAAAGGACAATAGTAAGGATCAATTAAAGGACAATTTTTAAGGAGGTTAGCAAATTAACATGCAGGAAACTTGTAAGGTTGCGCAAGAGAGCAACTGTTAAGATAGTTAACTGAAGGACAAAATCTATGTCATTCACCAGAATAAAGAAAGGGATATTTTGAAGGCTTGATTAAAGGAAAATAGGAATGATAAATTGAAGGACAATTTCTAAGGAGGCAATCATTTATTTTCATAACTGACAAGTGTCAACATTAAAAAAAAAATTTTTTTCGTTAAATTTTGTTTTGTACATTAAGAAAAATCATATTTTTAAAAATCTTAGAAATAGTATTAATACATTAATATTATTATCGACTATTAAAATACACAAATACATGTTTTTCTAAATTATCGACGGTAAATCTGTGTCGCTTGTCTCGGAATAAATTTTTGAAGTCCGAGAATGATCTCTCTGTGTCGCATGTTGTAATAGGCGCATGACTCATACACTGGACATCATTATTGTTTAATCCCGCAGGGATGACGGCTCCTTGGTCACCCAGCATTCGTCGGAAAATATTCAATAAAGTCCTAGTAAAACCCACATTCTTTACCAAAACATTTTCCATTTTTTGTTTGACAAACTCGGGAATTTCGTTGTCGGCAATGATTTGTCTAGCTGCAGTCACAACAATATCAATCGAATCTTCTAATTCCATACCCCTGGTCTCTAATCTAGTGATCGCGATATGGATAGTTGAAAATTTTTGATGAATAAAATTGAAATCCCGGGCGAGGTCACGTCTTCTCCATAAAGATTGAACACGACGTACGACAGCTGAGTCAGGAACAATTGCATTCATTACTCGACTAATTTGCTGAAAATTTTCATGATAATAGGAGGCGGCTTTTAGCCACTCACCCCAGCGAGTAATAATTGGTTGAGGTGGAAGCGGAGTATCAGGTAACATTTCTCTAAATAATCTTCTTCTCTCAGGTGACTTTAAAAAAACTAATTTGGTATCTGCAATGACACGATTAACAACATCGAAAGAATTTCGAATTTCCTCAGCAACTCTGTGTAAACCATGAGCAAGACATGTGACGTGAATTAATTTTCCATATTGTCTTTGGAGTAAATTTCCTGCAGCAACCATGTACGGAGCTCCATCAGAAAGGAAAAGAAGAACACGATCATTTTGAATCCCAGCAGGCCACAACTTGTATAAAGCGCTGTCGACAAATAGCACAATGTTATTAGCATCAGCTCTCGGTATTTCACTACACTTAATCAATCTTGGCGTACTTTCATTCCCAGGAATTAGTGGAGCAATTATAGCGTGTGCAATAAAACGTCCCTGCGCATCAGTCGTTTCATCTACTGAAATATAAATCGGATGGTTTCCAATTTCCACTCGAAGCTTTTGCAAGTTCATGTCGTACACGGTGTTTACATACGTTTTGCGTAATGTCGATGCGTCAGGTATCATTTGCTGTGTATACTTCTCTAAAAATTCTTTAAACTTGACATTGTTTACTTTTTCTGATGGTATATCAGCTGCCATGAGCGCTTCACTCAGTTCGTAATTAAATGTACTCTTTCGGACAGGACATGCTTCAACTGCATCTTGGTTGGCTTGCGGAGGTTCAGCACGAAGATTCGCATTATTTATATGTCTGGCACTATCATGATGACGTCTTATATCACGTTTTGTAACGTGATTGATGTATATCTTACAATATGTACAATTAATGTTATTGTCACCAGGTTCGTACACTCCAGGAGGCAATTGCAGTTCTTGGCAGATGCGTTGCCATTTTTGTTGAAATGTTGGCAATAATCTAGGCATCACTTTCACAAAATTTTAATACTTAGTGAAGTAAAATATGTGGCAAATATAAAATGTTGACAAAATAGTTATTCATTTGTTAATATTATTTTTAAATTGGCTTTATAATAATAATAATAATGATTATTGTTTTTATAAATTGTACTTGCATGAGCAACCTGGAATTCGTCCTTTTTATTTTTTGATGAAAGTCATTATTATCCTGATGAGCAGTTCGGAGTTTGTCCTGGTGCTTAAGAATTTTTATTAAAAAAATTATAATAACTTTTGAATGAATGAACCGATTTTCACGAGGATGGCGGCATTCGACGGAGTTTTTGAAGCTTCATGAAAAATTTTCAAGTTTAAATCGATTGAGCCAGGAATTTTGAAGTAATTCCGAAAAAACACTTTTTTCGGTTTTCTTTCGACAACGATAACTCATACAAAAGTAATTCCAAAAAAACCTGATTTCAAAAAATTTTTTTTTGTAGTTTTTTTTAAGATTTCTCAAAATCTACTGGTTCAAATCGGTCCAAATACACTGTAAAAAATCCGGAGTGAATCGGGAGTGAATTTCACTCCCATTTCACTCCCCATTCACTCCTATCACTCGGAGTTCCGGAGTGAAGTAATTAATCACTCCGCGTAAGGAGTGAATCCGGAGTTTTTATTTGCGGAGTGATTTCTGAGTGATTTCGAATTTCACTCCGAAAAACATCCGCGATCGGAGTTTTTACAATAAATAAAATAAGGATGAATTTTTTTTTATAATTTTTTTTTATAAATTATTGTTGATCTTGACTACCCACATGCACTTTTCATATATTTTATAAATATCATATATATAAAAAATTCATGTGGGTACTCAAATGAAAGGTCTCGATGAGTATAAAATCATAATGGACTTATATTTATGAAAATATTAATAATTAACGAATGATGATGTATTTTGTTAACTAATGATGTTTTTAACGATATAAGCTCATTCCGATGTTACACTCATCAAGAGCTTTAATTTGAGTACCCACATGATATTTTTTATATATTTTATATATATGTTATTTTTAAAATATATAAATATATAAAATATATCAAAAATGCATGTGGGTACTCAAATGAAAGCTCTTGATGAGTATAAAATCAAAATAGGCTTATATTTACGAAAATATTAATTATTGAAGAATGCCCATTGCATATTGTTAACTAATGATGTTTTTAACTATACAAGCTCATTCCTAAAATTTCTTAATTTAAGACGTGTGTGCATGACAACGTCGGTCGGGTCCGCTAGTATGTTTATATATATATATATTTTTTTTTAATTTTTAATTATAATTAATTTATAACAAAAAATAAATAAAAACATTATAATAATGATTAAAATGAATTATTATCAAAAATAATAAATTAAATTTTTAATAGTTAAATATAAAAAAGGTTTATAAAAATATTTTCTTCACAAAAATTTATTTATTTCTAAATTCATTTATTTTGGGAGTGAATGCGGAGTGAATTTTATTATTAACAAAAATTAACTCCTTCTCGGAGTAAATATCACTCCCGCTGGGAGCGAATCAATTAAAAATCATTTACTCCGCGTTCACTCCGCAAATTTTTTACAGTGTAGTATTCAAAATCTAAGTTTGGTCAAGCTTTTTCGAATGGCACTAACCGCGATTAAATAGGTCAAGCCGTTCAAAAGTTGTAAGAGGGTCACACACACACACACACACACACACACACACACACACACACACACACGGACATCGTCGCGAAAAAAATCAGGGAAGCTTCCTAGGACCTCAAAACTTCAAGATCTGATACGAACTCGATTTTCGAAAAACGTGGCAAAACCAATAACTTCCCGATTTTTGAAAATTTTCAATTTTCTTAGCGGGAAGGGGAAGTTAACAATGAAAAGGACAAACTCCAGGTTGGTCACCAGGATAATAATAAGGACTATTATCGACAAAATAAAGAGGACGAACTCTAAGCTGCTTATCAGGATAATAATAAGTACTTTTATTAAAAAAAATATGAAACGAAGTCCACGCTGCTTTCCAGGGTACTAATGAAGACATCGATCAGTATAATAATTCCGGCCAGGAATTTGGTTCTGTCAAAAGACAAAGAAAAAAGATCGGCGGAGCCAAGCTCTCTAATTGGTTAAAAAAAAAGGAAAAAATATTTTGAGATTTCGTACTGAAGTTCTTGCTGGATATCGCGCTAATAGTTAGGTTATCTATTTATTATTTTTCACAAAAATAATCAATTCAAACAATTTTCAATAAATTAATCTGAAATTTATTTATTTGAAAATAGTTTAACTATTTTTTTGGATTCTTTAAATTGTACAAAAACAGAGTGACACATCTATTGAATTTATCGTCCGTTAACTGAAGTTCTTCGCACGTGTTCTGTTGTGTAAAACCTGAAACCAATTAACGATTTTGAATATTTACTTATTTGTGCTATATTTATATTAACAACTTTTATACTATGATTTGAAATAATTTACTTTTAATAGAGTTAAGGATGTTAGTTAATTCTAAATTAGAATGAATTGCAGTGAGAGTCAGGCGTTTCAATCGCTCCGCACCAATAATGCTGCGCAACAGTCGTCGAGTCATCTCGTTTGGTTTATTTTTGAATCTCAAAACATCTTGCAACTTTCGGCGCTCTATATGGACATTGCTTCCTTCTGTTAATTCAACCATGGCTTGATTTACAGTAGGTCTGTTCGATGGACAAGTAGATTCAGTGGAAGTTGTATCGGTACTGGTCGAAGCAGTGGTATAGTCAATAGCCGCAGCAACCACATTAACAACTACTCGAAAAATATAAGCAATTGTATTAGCTATTCGGTAAATAACAGAAGCCGCAGCATTTCTTGGAGTAGTAGAAATAGTTGGAGTAGCTTTTTGATCGACAGCAGAAGACGCAACTACATCCAGGGTAGTAGAAGTGTTTGGAGTAGATGTTTGGTGAAAATTAGAAACTGCAGCATTATTCGGGGTAGAAGAACCAGATAGGGTAACTTTTCGGTTGACAATAAAAGTCGCGGAAGAATCTGGAACCATAGAAGTAGTTAGAGCCGCTGGATGGTCAATATTAAAAGCCACAGGAGTAACTGGAACCGTAGAAGTAGTTGGTGTAGTTGTTTGGTTATCAGAAGCAGCCGCAGCAACAGAATGAATGTGAAAATCATCGGAACTGCAACCAGGAAGATTGTCCATAGCGCCGTTTTGACCAATAGAAGGGGAAGAAAATTGAACGGAGGCATCAAGCTTCAAACGATCATCCGAAAAACCGATGATAATCCCGCATGTATTTACAATAAGACTTTCCAACCAAATAATATCTTCTGTAAATAGGGGAAAACAAAATTCATCGAATTAATTTAGGAGTGTTAAAATTATTAAATTCAATTTATTAATGGTAAATCAATACAAAAATTTGAAACTTACTGCTCTCCGCAATTATAAAAGCAGACAGGTACTTTCGTCCCCATCTGACAGTTGCACGATTATCCTCCAGTCGCTTATTAATTAGTTTTGACTGAATCACACTTGTGGTTTTTTCTTCCGGCCAAAAAACTAAGGCATACATCTCGAAGAAACGATAAAGCTCAATGAATAATGAGAACGTCAAATATTTGAATGAATAATAAATGAATTAAAGAAAAAAAGCAATGTCAGATAAATAAACTGGACTTAGCACAAACTTGTAAGAACATGAACTTAGCCGTTGTTTAACTGCACTAGCCGTCATTTATTTTTATATTTTCAATTAATACCTTTAACATTTAAACCTCTTAGCTAACAATATAGTAAATGGTTAGGAATTATACCTCATTTTCACAATTAAATTCAAAGTTAACCATGATACGCAAGTAAATTTTTTTCAGCTAGAGCTAGTTCAGAAAAATCTCTATCATAATTTGTTCAGCGAATTTTTCTCTATAAAAAAAAAATTGGTTGTCTGTAAAGTCGGTTTACGGACGATAGTTTTACGTGATAACGTCATAAAGAAACATTGATGGAAAATTGGATATTTTTATAAATTTAGTTGAATTATTATCACTGAATTATCATAGTTTTGTATTTGAAAATTAAAAAATTTTAAGTATTTAAAAATTATTTTAACAAATAATAAGTACTATAATACTATTAATACATTGATAATTAAAAATTGATATAATAATTTGATAATTGATATAATTATTATTATTTATAATTAATATTGATTATTTTAATATTTTTTATTATTATTTTATTAATTTAATGTTTATATTTATTATTAATTTATTTATTCATAATTAATATTAATTATTAATATTATCAAATTATATAATAATAATTTGATATAATTTGACATAAATATTTTTAAAACTGATTATAAACATTAATTTTTAATTTTCAAATATTATTTACAATTTTTGCAAATTTAATTTAAGTAATTTGTTTAAATATTCACGAACAATTAGTTATAGAACAATATTCGAACTGCTAGCTCTGACGTCACGCGAGAAGAGAGATATGTGTGTCCCAAGCCTACGCTTCGACTCTGGCTTCACTGCTTCGGCCGATCCTGCCTCTCTATCGTTTGTTGCGCGCTCTCGCTTGCACGCACAGGCTTAGCGAAACCGTCAGCGAGATCGTCAGCGCCACATCAAGCAAGACATCCAGCGAAACCGTCAGCGTGATATCAACCGAAATATCCAGTGAAATCACCAGCGCGATATCTAACAAGATCGTCAGCGTGATTTCAATCAATATATCCAGCGAGACCGTCAGCGAGATATCAACCGAGATATCCAGTGAGATCACCAGCTCGATATCCAGCGAGATCATCAGCGCGATATCAAGCGAGATATCCAGTGAGACCGTCAACGAGATATCAACCGAGATATCCAGTGAGATCACCAGCGCGATATCCAGCGAGATCATCAGCGCGATGTCATGCAAGATATCCAGCGAGATCGTCAGCGCGATATAAACCGAGATATCCAGCAGGATCGTCAGCGCGATATCAAGCATGATATCCAGCGAGACCGTCAGCGCGATATCCAGCGAGATCATCAGCGCGATATCAAGCGAGATATCCAGCGCGATATCAAGCGAGATATCCAGTGAACCGTCAACGCGATATCAACAAGATATCCAGGAGATCACCAGCGCGATATCCAGCGAGATCATCAGCGCGATATCAAGCGAGATATCCAGTGAGACGTCAGCGCGATATAACCGAGATATCCAGCAGATCGTCAGCGCGATATCAGCAGATATCCAGCGAGACCGTCAGCGCGATATCCAGCGAGATCATCAGCGCGATATCAAGCGAGATATCCAGTGAGACCGTCAACGAGATATCCAGTGAGATCACCAGCGCGATATCCAGCGAGATCATCAGCGCGATATCAAGCGAGATATCCGTGAGACCGTCAACGAGATATCCAGTGAGGTCACCAGCGGATATCCAGCGAGATCATCAGCGCGATATCAAGCGAGATATCCAGTGAGACCGTCAACTAGATATCAACCGAGATATCCAGTGAGATCACTAGCGCGATATCCAGCGAGATCATCAGCGCGATGTCATGCGAGATATCCAGCGAGACCGTCAACGCGATATAAACCGAGATATCCAGCAGGATCGTCAGCGCGATATCAAGCAGATATCCAGCGAGACCGTCAGCGCGATATCCAACGATATCATCAGCGCGATATCAGCCGAGATATCCAGTAGACGCCAGCGCGATATCCAGCAGATATTGCGAGATGACCGCGAGACCGTCAGCGATATCAAGAGATATCCAGGGAGATCACCAGCGCGATATCCAGCGAGATCATCAGCGCGATATCAAGCGAGATATCCAGTGAGACCGTCAACGAGATATCAACCGAGATATCCAGTGAGATCACCAGCGCGATATCCAGCGAGATCATCAGCGCGATGTCATGCGAGATAACCAGTGAGATCGTCAGCGCGATATAAACCGAGATATCCAGCAGGATCGTCAGCGCGATATCAAGCATGATATCCAGCGAGACCGTCAGCGCGATATCCAGCGAGATCATCAGCGCGATATCAAGCGAGATATCCAGTGAGACCGTCAACGAGATATCCAGTGAGATCACCAGCGCGATATCCAGCGAGATCATCAGCGCGATATCAAGCGAGATATCCGGTGAGACCGAACGAGATATCCAGTGAGGTCAACCAGCGTGATATCCAGCGAGATCATCAGCGCGATATCAAGCGAGATATCCAGTGAGACCGTCAATAGATATCAACCGAGATATCCAGTGAGATCACTAGCGCGATATCCAGCGAGATCATCAGCGCGATGTCATGCGAGATATCCAGCGAGACCGTCAGCGCGATATAAACCGAGATATCCAGCAGGATCGTCAGCGCGATATAAACCGAGATATCCAGCAGGATCATCAGCGCAATATCAAGCGAGATATCCAGTGAGACCGTCAACGAGATATCAACCGAGATATCCAGTGAAGATCACCAGCGCGATATCCAGCGAGATCATCAGCGCGATGTCATTCGAGATATCCAGCGAGACCGTCAGCGCGATATAAACCGAGATATCCAGCAGGATCGTCAGCGCGATATAAACCGAGATATCCAGCAGGATCGTCAGCGCGATATCAAGCATGATATCCAGCGAGACCGTCAGCGCGATATCCGTCCGATTACCCTCTTGCATGAGCGTGACCACCAAGATATCTCAACCATACTGTCCATGCTGCTTACCAGCCTCAATATCGCTTCGCGAACAATCCTTTATATGTCCTTCTAAACATCCTCCAAAATATCCTATTTCATATCATTCTAACTTTCATCTCCATTTTTTTTTTTTTTTTTGAGTACAAATAACGTTTTTTCATACTTTATTTGCGAAGAATGTCAGAAATCAATTATAAATATTATTTTAATACTTGAAATTATTTTTAATCTATATTGTTCAATTGTTTTTATCGAATTTAATAATTTATTCAAATATTCTTCCAGCCAATCAAAATTGTCGTTACAAAAATCTTTCTCGCGCTTTTTTTAGCAGGGCTAACTTCCTGACTCTAGGTATGACGAAAGGGTCGTAAACCTGTATGCAGTAAAACAAAAACCAATGATAAAAATAATATCAATGATATAATTAAATATTCAATAACTCCTTTAAATAAAAATAGAAATATAAAAAAAAAGAAAAGGTTCTTTTACAAATTATAGAAAAAAAAAAATTTTTTTTTTTGTGAAAACAAAATTCAAGCAAATTTTATAAAATTTCAGGAGTTATTGGTTTATATAAAATTTAAAGAAAAATTTAAAATTTGGGAATAAGACAAAAATGATGAATAATAAAAAAAAATGAGGAAAAGTTTTAAAATTTCAAAATTGAACACAAATTAGACTTGAATTTATTTAGACAGTGGAATTTAAATTAAAAATAAAAATAGAAAAGAAAATATTTAGAGATTATAAGTTTTTCTCAAACAAAAGTTAAATAATTTCGTATTCGAAATCCCACCGCTGCCACCAGTGTTCTTCATGTTATGTCCAAGGGCGTTTTTAGAGCGGTAGCGTAAACGGTGGAGATTTGGACTAACAGTTTAAAGAATACGCAACGGAGGTTTCAATTCCGTTGTTTTAATTATTTATGTGGGACGTTTTCGAGATACGAACTTACCATGCCTTCGTTTGAGATTGACGGATTTTTATGAGAGTAGATGTACTTACTGTTACAGGAACTTTATTGATGATCAGATCCGTGGTTTTAGGGCAGCTGTTAGCGCCTGTTCCTTGATTGGGCCCTTTGATTGGTTCTCGCAGCGGATGGAGTAGGGTGGATTTGGGCTGCTTATTCTAAGGGCTTCTTATTTTGTGAAATTAACGAACTCGAATAGAATTTCACTTCTTTTTAAATTTTATTTTAATAAACACCGAAACTTTTACACTTCACAAATTTTATTTAATCGAAATTATATTAATGATTTTTATTTATTTGAGCTAACGTCCTCCAGTCCCCGTAGGGTAAAGTGCGCAAATTTAACTTTAAAGATATTATACTTATTGACCGAACTCTCGTCTAAGTGCAGGGCAAATTAGAACTTTGAGAATTCAGTTTCCTAGATTTTAATTAAAACTAATACGTGGCCTGCCGGTTGAACCGAGTCTGAACTCGTCTTAAGTGCAGCGCAAATTAAGATAAGGACTTATACAAGGCACGGGCCCGTCAGTTAAACGCGGAAGTCAAATTAACTGCTCAAAGACAAGGCGTTAGCTGTTGATCGCCTTTTTAAATACTCGCGTGCTGAGATTGCAGAAGTCCCCGCTAATCAACCAGCAGTCGCGTAGCTTATATTTATTGTGGCTTTCACGCATGGAGAAGTCTTCCATCTGCGCGGGTGATTTAAATTTAAAGAAAAATTTTGGGGTGGACATAACACTAACATAAAACATGCCAGAAGAAAACAGAAGACGTAAAATTAACACACTCCGTAGGTCATTTGAAGATAAAAAAAAAGGCCATTCGGCAGCCGAAATGGAAGTAGAATTCATTTTATCACCTATTCGGAATCACAATCGTTAATTCGTTGGAAATCGTTAATTTTCTATGAAATCTACTAAAACGAGTGCAACAGTAAATTTCATATTTGGCATAGCGGAATAGGACTTAATTTTAAGACTACACATATGATTTCGTACTCAAATTAAAGCTTTTTGAAAGCACTTTCAAATGCAGTTTATAGAGATTCAATAAGTTATTCCATTCAAAAGTTATTCGAGTTGTAAAGTGAAGAAATATGAATTTTTATGATTTGAAAATTGTGAAATCCTGGCATTTCTAAATTACTTGACCGATTAAGTCATCTTCGAACTTGACTTTAGTATCTACTGTAGAATAAGTATGTTGAGTTTGGTAAAGATCCATTCTAAA